>PGTU02009150.1:0-14949 GCA_002896215.2 Cicer echinospermum
TTTATATATATATTTATTTATTGTGATTTAGTAATTACCAAAAATTATTGTTGTTATATTTATTTATTTTATAATTTTGACTATTCTCTAATGGTAGTATTATTATAATGTGAGTATTTTGAAAAATAAGTATTATGATTATGATTATTTGGAATATGAGAGTTTTGGTTATTAATGTATTTTAAAGATTAATTACTTTATTTATAAAATTTTAGTTTTGAAGTATTAGTAATATTTTAGTAATTAAATTGTGTTTTAAAAAAGTGTTAAAATAATAGTTTTGGTAATTGTTTGTTTTATTTAAATAAATAAATAAATGTATAAATAAAGAAGTAAAATATATTTTATGAGTTAGACCTATATGCAATATTAAAACCTAATTAAATAATATAAACCAAAAAAAATAAAATTGAAAAGGGTAGGAAAAAAATATGAGAAGGACTGAAAGAGAGTGAGCCGCAAGATAGAGTTGCAGCGGCTACATAACCCAATTTGAGAGAGAATCAATAAAATCGACATCGACGGTCTATAACTATTTTAGAAAACTTTCTCCGTTTCGTCCAAATTTCAGTATGGTGTCTCACTTATTTAATTAGTCAATTAAACATAATTTTCCAGATTTTAACAACCTCAATTTTTCTCTAAAATACCTGACTTTTTCGTTTGTAGAATTCCTTATTTTGTACCGTTCATCTTCATCATAAGTCCGATTTGAGTGAAATCAACGCCATAACAATCATGTGAAAAGTGGCTATATTATCCACTAATTGATTTTTTTTTAAATAATGGTAATTTTCCTTGACCGAATTTTGAAATTTAGTTTTTAGAGTATCTTCTCATAATTTATTTTTGACGTTTACCCATAAACTATCGAGTTAGATCGATTGAAGGACAAAAAGTCAAAGACAAAAGATTGCTTGCTTGTGGAATCGTACTCGTGTGTTAAAGCCTCGAAATAAGGTAATGGGTGAAAGACCGTTTGAATTAATGAGTATGATATATTGTGAGATGAACGGAAAAACCGTATTTCCCAACGATTCATCTGGAGCTCGCTACGTACGGAAGTAGCCCTTTGAGTGATAAATTAATTAATGTTTAAATAAGGAAATTGTGATATTAAAATATGGAATATAAATGTTTATAAGGTGTTGATTGATTTAATTTCGTTAAATGTGTGATATTTGATATTATTGTGATATTTGATTTCAAATGAATTTGGTGCATATGTTTGATTAAATGAGTTTATGTGAATGCAGTGTATGATGTAAGTTCATTTGATGATGATGTGTGATTTATGATATAAATTTGTGATAAGTTTATGTGATGATAACAACGATATTTTGATTGATGTAGTGATGTTATAAAATTGTGATGAGTTTGTATGATGCTCTTAATGGAGTAGTCTAAGCTAACGAGGGGAGAAAATAAATAATAAGAATTTGTGAAGTGAAGATTATTTTGTCATCATATAGGTAGGGCTTGACAAGCCTAGTGATTTTGGTGAAGTACAACTGAATGAGCCTAATTGTGGCAGTCTACTGTTGAGCCTTAAGGCAAAATTGTTAGACCTTGGAGGTATTCAGGTGAGGAATTCCTAGATGACTTGGAGGTAGCACTCCAAATGTCGGGAGCTACCACGCAACACACGTTTACCTCGACTGTCACATATATGTGTCTTGGGTTGAGTTAAAGGGATCTATGAGGACAGAGCCAATTTGAATTGTCCATCCTTTGGATGGTGGCATAGTATCAAGCCTCCTAACAAAGTACTTCAGAGTTAGAATGGTACCACATTGTGGAGTAGAGTCTAAGTTCATGCATATCATTGCATTTTCTTGTGATTGTTTTATTGTGATTAATGTGTATTGCATGTGATTATAATTTCTCTTAGACGATTTGATGTTATAGTGAAAGGTGTTGGTTTTCCTTCAGTGATTTTGACTCTTTAATGTAATATTTTTCTTGAGCAATGATTGTATAATAATACGATTCTATTATGATTATTTTTCTTGAGCAATGATTGTATTATACTTTCAACATGATTTCGAAACTCACATCCTTCGTTGTTTGTGTTTGACTGACTTGGCCCTACATTTGTGAAATCGCAGTTGTTACAGGTTAATAAATCTTGAAGTTCAAGTTTGGGAGAAACCCTACTCTGATAGCAGATACCGGAAATAAGAGTTTTAATTTGTATTTTACTTCTTTAATTTGAAACAAATTTTTGTATGAAAATATTAGAAGTACTAGTAAGTTTTTTAGAATTAAATCAAGTAATTATACTTAAATCAAGCTTATTGAGATTATACTATTTTAATGGAGAAAATAAGTTTAAAGTGTTCCTTTTGATTTTGAGAAACGTGATATCCTAAGTTAAAAATAAAAGTTTTTATCTTTTGGGAAATAAATTTTTATTTATCCGCTGCAAATTTTATAGAAATATGATATAATTATTATATATATTATTTTTGTGGTTCAGGGTGTCACACACACCTGGTCATGATACCTCTGATCAGAGCTTGCCTCTAGTCATGATGCCCCTGATTTATTACTCCACAATGCGCTGCCTTTGGCAAAGTTTGTCTTTGGTTCCAGCTTCTGATCAGAGACTTGGGATTTAATTCCCACTCAATTTTCAGTATATTGTTAAGATATTTACAAGTATTGTGAAAGTATGGTTGAATTGTGTTTGACTAAGTTGATAACTTTTTTAGTATTTGATTAAATTGGTCCAGACGTGATGATTTTGTTGGAGTAGAAGTAATAAAAAACTAAGAATTGCAAGAATAAAGTGACACAAGTAATTTATTCTATTTCACCATTAACTTGGCTACATCCAATCATATGGTGTTTTATTTAATATATACCTAATTAAGACTATATTTTAATATAACATGAAATGTTAATTGCTTCAAACCAAAAGTATTTTGCAACATTTATCTCATTTAATATGATTTTAGCCATTTCTTGGAGTGATATATTCTTTCTTTCTACAATTCAATTTTGTTGGGGTGTTCTACAAGATGAGAAATTATGAGAGATTTCATTCTCATCACAAAAACTTTCAAAGAACTTGTTTTCAAATTCTCCTTCATGATCACTTCTAATTATTACAATATTAAGACCTTTTTCATTCATTACTTGTTTGCAAAATGTGATAAACACTTTGTGAGATTCATCCTTACTTATTAAGAATTTAACCCAGTCCATCTAGTGTAATCATCTACTATAACAAAACTATATTTCTTTTCATTTAGAGAGACTATTTTTACTGGCTTAAAGAGATTTATATGTAAGAGCTCAATGGGATTTGAGGTAGAGACTGAGTTCTTATAGGTAAAAGAGTTCTTTGTTTGTTTTCCCTTTTGACAAGCTACACACATAATTTTAGTTTTGTAACTAAGCTTAGGTAGACCTCTGACTAGTTAAAGTTTATTTAGTTTTGATATTAATCTAAGGTTTTCATGACCTAACTTTTGTGTGCCAAATTAGTTTATCTTCATTTACTGACATAAGACACTTAACCTCTTTTTTTTTCTAGACTACACAAATTTATCTCATAAATGTTGTTTTGTCTCTGACATGTAAAGAGTATAGATCCATCCTTATGACTAATTGCCTTCCATGTTTTTTGACTAAATATAATATTATAATTATTATCATTTAGCTGACTTATACTTAATAAATTATGCTTTAGACTTTAACAAACAATACATCTTTAATAGAAGGTGAAGTACCATTACCAACAGTACCTTAACCAATGATCTGGCCTTTTTGCTTTCCTCCAAAATTCAACGTGCCTTTTTTGCTCAATGTTAGTTCTTGGATCATAGATTTTTCTCTCGTCATGGTTTGTGAGCATCCACAGTCCAAGTAACATGATTGGTGTTTTAACTTGATTGTTAAGGACATCTACAACATATACAATTTTGTTCTTAGGTACCCAGATTTGGTTGGGTCCTGGTCTGTTAGTCTTGAAAGGTTTCTTGTCTTTCCTTGTATTTTACACATTCTTCATCAAATTGATGTGGTATGTTGATGATTCCTCTAATAGTTTCTTCACTGAATCAAGACATTTGAACCCTTGGATCTCTCTTTAAACATTGTAAAGTGCTCATCCTTGAGACTGAGCTCTAATGCCAATTGAAGGTGCAAACACGAGAACATGGTTGAATTGTGATTGACTAAGTTGATAATTTTTCAATTATTTGATTAAACTAGTTCAGAATTAATGACTTACTTGGAGTAGAAACAATAACAAAAACTAATGAAAGCAGAAATAAAGTTGCACAGGTAATATATTTTGGTTCACCACTAATTTGGCTACATCCAGTACCTTCACTTAGAAGGAATAAACCAACTAATTCAACAACTTGAATTACAAAGCACCTGGCCCTCCAAGTCGTTCTTCTCTAACAGCCTCACAACCTCAGACTTTTGAGGAACACACGCACCTTGACTTTACCAGCCAAGTCTTCTTAATACAATATGACAACCCCAAATTGTTGACAACACACTAACACCACTATCGAGTTTGAATACAAAGGTTTGGAACTTGAGTAATTGCTTCTAACAAGTTGATTATAAATAATGACTATCATACTCTAAGAAAAACACTTAGAAAATATTTCTCATTCGAATAAGTGTTTCTCTCTTTGAACTCTAAGATGAATTTGGAATTTTGAGTTTAAGTTCTTCTACTCTTTTTTTATTGTTCGATAATTTTCTTCTTCCGCATTAAGTATCTATTTATCGATGATTTTCATTCCTAGCTTGGTCAACAATGATCTTATTCAAAAAAAAATTATAAATAAGAATATGTTCTTAACCAATTATTGATTTATGAATCTGATCTGAGCAGTTCTTGTAGGTTGATCCTATTCATATTTTGTTCATATTGCATTGTAAATATTTAGATTGATATTGTTCGTATTTTGTTTAGATTGAGTTTGTAAATTCTTTAGATTGATATGTTCGTATTTTGTTCAAATTGAGTTTGTAAATTCTTCAGATGAAACTTCACTCTTATTGCTTGCTTTCATCTGTGCGGGAACATATTGTTGAGCCGGTTCTTGAACTTTTACAAGTAGGGATATGACTAAGTCCAATTCAGTATAAAATCAACTTGGTTCCAACAAATGATACATTGCATACATGACATTACAAAGGCATCACATACTTAACATCTCAATTGCATTTTATTCTTTTTAATCAGAACATGCATGGCCTTATTCACGGTGGCACATTCAGGTTGTTCCAAACATAGAATAGCAGGTAAATGAGAACAATCAGGACGCTGGTTGGGGTTTGGTCAAACCTCCTTTACCAATCAGGTCTCAATTATCTTGGTGACCCACATTAAGATAATTGGGCGATTCTCTCCTTATTTCAAGGAAAATATTTGAGGTCACGCATATGTTTTTTGATAATTAAGAAGAACAAATGTTATATGTTAAGCTTGTATGAAAATTAAAGCTGAAAGTTTTAACTTGAGATGCATAATGTCTTCATGTTTTATACATATTTATGAAAAAAATTCTTTGAACTACCCCTCCCTTTATTTACCAAGCTCGTTGAGATTTTTCATCTCACTCCTTTATTTTCTTATTAGCAATTGGAGGAACATGAAGATATGGGTTTTGCATCAGAAGATCAGTTTCAATCTTGTTGGAATTAGAATTGATGTTTTTTCTTTCTATGATGTAATCAAGACATTTGTAGTTTCTTTTCAAGATGTAAAATTTTATGAATCTATTAAACAAGTTGTAAATTATATTTATAGATGTAGTTATCATTATGTTTGATGATCTAATTTATTATTCATGGGTTATTTGTCTTTGTTTTTATTTATGTGTATAGAGATCCAGTTGCCATATTCTAGTTAAATGATAATGGTCTTACAGGTAGCAACGGTCAACCCTGGAAATAGATAAAACTCTAGGGAGAAACCTAATAAGAGCTACATTATATGTTGGCTTCATAGTCCTAAAAAGTTATTATGTTTATTTTAGTTGGAAATATTGCGAAATATAATAAAATCTCTTTTTAATTAAGCTAACCCCCTCATGGACAACAAAAACCAACCTCTGAATAACAAATAATCTAATTTTATTAATATTTTTGAATTATTTAATCACATAATATTTTGAAATTCAGAAATGATGTGCAAATGAAAAATATAAGAAAAATATATATAGTATGTACACGTACTATAAGGAAATGGAGAACCCTTCAGGAAAGGAACATTATTTGTAAATATGATTTGCTATTGTATAAAGTATTGTCCTCTTAATTTCTAAATCGGTAAAACATGTTGATGTTTGTGTTAGTGGAGAGATTCTTTGTGTTGGAATAATGATGTTGGCTGATTGTAAAAATAGAGATGATGTTCGTACGCTTATTAATATTTTATTAATATTATGATAAAATTATTATTATATATTGTTATGGGTGTAATAATTTTACATAGTACTTTATGTGTTTGTCTTAATTAATTTTTTAAATTAATATTATTAATAGTATTAATTTATTTTATTCTAGGGTTTTTTGTTAATAATATAAATATTGATTAGTTTTAGAATCTAAGTGTTTGAATTATATTATAAAAAATATTGCATATTTAAAACCATCATTTCTCAATAATAAACCGAAAAAGGAAGGAGAGGAAAGGAATGGCACGCAATGGCAACTGTGTAAGTGGACTTTTGTCTTTACTGAATGTTAATGATTAAATAGTTTTTTATTAATAGTGTTTTTTCTCTTATCTTAATATTTTCAAATAGTAAAAATATAAGTTTGAATTAATCAATTTTAAACGTGTAAAACATATTTCATATCCTAAACAAAATTTGAAATTTTAGAAAACATTCAAGATGAGCAAAAGAATTTTTCTTTCTCCTATAATTTTAGGTTTCTCCTATATTTGCTTTGTGCTTAGTGTCAAAACTAAAAACCTTATTTTCTTCTATCAGCGTAGCACAAATTCAGCTGTTTCTGCCACCCTTTGTCCAATGCTAGTTTTATTTTTCGTACTATTGTACTTGCCGCATTTCGGCTCTTAATTTTATTGACTATTATTGTCAGATTAAGGAATCGATCATATATATTTAATATGTTACTCAAAGAATCCTTCATTTTTATCGAAATAGTTTTCTTATGTTAATTATCTATTGTAAATGTCACTATTATTGAATTTTCTTATAATTATCTCTTTATTATTTTATTTGAATAATTTCAGATCATGATTAAAATAAAATTACTAATATTATATATTATTATTTATATTCTGTTTAAATATAAACTATTATAGAATAATTTTTTGTCATAGTAATGTATTTTCAACTGATATGAGAGATAGTTGGTATGTAAAGATACCATAGCACAATATAGTCTAAGTAAATAAATCCTGCCAATAAGACCAAAATTAAAAATAAATAAACCTGCAAATTTCAACCACAAAAGGACACGTACATATCACTATTGATTTATTTTTGATGACTCACAGTCACGTTATTATTATGTTCATCAACAATACATTGAAATTAAATGAATAAAATTTAAATTATTGTTAAACCAAGAATATCAAGTAAATTGTTGTTTAAACCAGAGAATATCAAGTACTTGTTGAATACAACTTTTCTAAACATTCCTTTATTGATTTGCTTTATAAGAACATGTCAATTTGTATTTTCTATCTGGTATAAAAAAAGTCTAAATTTGTTTTACATTCAAGAATTTATTTTATTTTAATTTGTATAATTTAAAATTGTCCATAATGTTCATTAAGTGTAAAATGAATATTATTAGTTCTCATTACTTGTGATATATATTTATTATCTATTTAATAATCAAAATTAAGTATCATTTTATATTTAGTTAACGTTTTTTAATTCTATTTTGTTATTTTTTTAATGTTAATTAAATATATTTTTGGACAAGATATATTCTAAATAGCAAATAATTTCTTTATTTGTTTATTTATGTTTAGTATTAATTTATTGTATTTGGTTGTGGTGTTGTCTTATATCCTTCGCGCATATAAGAACAACAATTAACGAAGAGACGCGGCACGTATAAATAAGCGGATCAAATTTGTTGGGTGGAATCTCATTCAAGGTAATTGGGTGAGAGAATAATCGATTTTATGAGTATAATATAATGTGGATGAATGAAAATGTTGAAATTTTCAGAGATTCATTTAGACTTACCACGTACAGTCAATCCCTATTGAATAATAACTAAATAATGCGGACTATTAGAGAAAATAGTTAACAAAGACACAACACATTAAATAAGTAGGTCAAATTCGTTGGATCAATCTTCAATCGAGGTAATGGGTGAGAGAAGATTCGATTTTATGAGTATAATATAATGTGGGATGAATGCGCGAATGTCAAATTTTTAGAGATTTATCTGGGGCCTTTACCGTCGTATAGTCGATCCTATTGAGAAATAATTTATTAAGAACCTATGAATGGTAACAATGATGACTAAACTATGAGTCTAGAAACTTACAAAACTAATGTGAATTAATTTGTCAAGATTGCATGATACCTGATTTTTGTGAATCATGTACTAGTTGCTATTGTATGAAATGGTGTGTATTTAAGTGTTCTTATTATACTCGAATGAAGTTATGATTTACACCAAATGCACTACTTGTTGAATTTCTTGTTTTATGATGATAGAGTTTGATTGTTCAATATGATTATGTGTGCATGGATGTTGAGACTTGATTGAGATTGACGATAAATATGTTTGGAACTAAAACTTCGCTATGTCTGGGAACTTCTTTCTGCTGGGACTTCCCTATATCTAGAACATCTTTTGACCGAGACTTCCCTTTTGATTAGACTCCCTCTAACTGGGAATTCCCTAGAACGAGGAATTTCTTCTAACCTGGAACTAACTTTATGTATTCGTTTTTAAAGTAATTATGTTAAACTAATCAATAAATTTGAAATGGGATTGATAATGAGAAATGTGTTATGATCATGGTGTCACGATATCATTGTTTCGATTGAAAATGTTACTGTGGGTACGAGGATGTTTCAATAATGAAACACCAGTAAGAGAAGAGTAATTGGATGTCGATTGTGGTTATAGCCAAGACCTACCTTACGAAGGAAAATGATAACAATTATCTTGGTGACCCTCATGAGATAATTGGGATATAATGTCATAATTTATGGAAAAATGATAAATTTTAAGAATTTATATAACCGATTATATTAAAAATTTCATCTACACATAGAATATTTCCAAAATACATTTTCTGCTTTTTATAGAAATTCACTAAGATTTTACCTCACTCTCTATTTTATGTATTATACAGATAAGAAGACTTCAGCTTGGACTTAGGGCGAAATAGATGATGATGTTCTATTATATGATGTATTATATTTTGTCTAATGGTACATCAGAGAATGTTTTGAAACTATATTGGTGTAGTTATAATGATATTTAACGCTGTATTTTATTAGAACCTATAAGATTGCCTCTAAAACATTACGATGTATGTCTTTATTTATCATTTCTAAATGCATGATAATGGGTATTACAACATCTAGCACAACCAGGGATTAAATCAAAGCCAGCAAATAGAACATTCTATGACTTCCTTAAGATGCAAACTTCAATCTTTGGAGGTGTGATAACTAATTGAAGCTCAAGCATGACTAGAAGAAATAAATAAAGCTTTGAAGTAGTTACAATGCCTAGAGGAACAAAAGTAGTATTTCCACTTACGTTACTAAAAGGGTGAAGTAGAACATGGATTGGAAAGGAATGAATGACTCAATGGCTAACTCTAGAACACCATTAGACTTAGAACATTTGAATCAACATTTCTTGGACAATTACTATTCAAAAAGTGAGAGATGCTGAAGACGTTTAGAGTTTGTCCACCTGCAGCAAGGAGACATGACAATGGGGCTTAGAGTTTTTCTCACGGCTCGGTATACCCCAGACAAAGAGTGAAAGATTTAACCAATTTGAATGGCTTGAAACTAGAGATCAGAGCAATGTAAGACAATTAGAGATCATAAGCTTTCCATCCTTGTGAAAGGTAGCAAGAGGATAAACACACCAAATGACAACAATGGAAAGGATTCCAACACAATTCAATCAACAAATGAAGGTGAAGACTTCATAAGGAAAAAAGCGAACATCAGTATAAAGTTCAAACCGGTCCAATCCTCCCGGTGCATGAATATGTTATCAATGTGGAAAAGAACATGAAGGAGAATGTTTAGCAGGGCATGAATGTTTGATATTTTTGTAAACAATTGGACACGTTGTTTTATTTGTCCAGCTACAAAAAGAAAGATGATGCAACCAAAGTAAACCAAGCTAAGGAGGTTTATGCCCTTAATGGTCAAGAAAGCCAAGGATAACAATCTGATTATTGTTACGTGTTTTGCAAATCAAGAACCCTTTGATTAATCTGTTGATACCAGTTGTGATCCATTCTTTGTATATCATCTATTATGTCATGCGACTCAATCTTTCTTTAACAACTTTACCTTCTACCTTAGTTGTTATCTACTGCAGCTAATAACCAAATTGAAATATCTCTCACATGTTTCAATATCCTATTAGCTTTCTAGATATAGTCTTTTTAGTAGACTTAAGTTGTATAACCTTCTTAAAGGCATTATTTATCATTCTAAGGATGGATTAGATGTCAGAGAAGATGAGACGCAGTTTGTTTATGTTTCCTAACAGCTTCTTCATTGAATCCAGAATTTGAACCCTTGAATCTTTCCACAAAACACTATAAAGGGTCTCAGCCTGTGCAGACCAAACTCTAATACCAATTGAAGGTGCAAATACGAGAATAGGGTGTTTGATTATGTATTGACTAAAGTAATTAATTTTTTTTATATATGATTTAATTGGTCAGACTTGATGATTTACTTGAAGTAGAAACAATAAAAAAAACTAAGGAATGTAAGAACAAGGTGACACAAGTAATTTATTTTGTTCACCACTAACTTGACTACAGTAAGTCCATTCACTCAACATGATTAATCCACTTATTCAACAATGTGAATTACCAAAGATTCGACCCTCCAAGCCAGTCTTATCAAATAGCTAGAAAACCTCAAATTTTTTAGGAACACATACACATTGACTCTACCAACCAAGTCTTCTCCACACAATCTACACAACCCCCAGATTGTTGAAGGCACACTACCCCACTTCGATTTGAATACAAGTTTTGGAACTTGAGTAGTTGCTTCTAACAAGTGATTATAACAATGACAATCATACTCTAAGAAAAACACTTAGAAAAACATTTATCTTTCAAACAAGTGTTTCTCTCTTTGAACTCTTAGATGAATTCTGGAATTTTGAACTGAGCTCTTCTACTCTTTTATGATTTTTTCAATTATATTCTTCTTCGTCTTGAGTATCTTGTTATAGATAAAATTAGGGCTTTCAATTAGTCCTGTTTAATTCTGAATGTATCTTCATCCTTTGGTTGCGGCAACAATGATCTTATTCAAAAATAATTTGAACAAAATGTTTTTTAATAATATGTTCTTTAGCCAATCCTTTATTTCTGAATTCCAATCTAACAATTTTCTGATTGATTATGTTTGTGATTTTATTACATATGAGTGTGTGTAAATTATTCATATTCATTTATAAATTCTGCAGATTTGAATATGGTTCGTATTTTGTTAGATTGCTTTCGCAAAAATTCTTCAGATGAAACTCCATCTATTGTTCTTAATTTGATCTGGGCGGGAACATAATGTATGTACCTGTCTTGAACTTCAAAAGTAGGGAATGGACGACTAAGTCCAATTTCAATATTTGTCCGTTGTCAAAAAGATGAATCATATCTTTGTAAATAATAATGTATCTTCTTGTAATCAATTATGAGCATATCTTCTTATAGATAAATTTTGATCAAATCTTCTTATAAATAATTCATATCTTCTTGTGATAAATCTCGATCAAATCTTCTTATAAATAATTCATATTTTCTTGTAGATAAATCTTGATCAAATCTTCATATAAATAGTTCATATCATCTTGTGATAAAATATTGATCAAATCTTCTTGTAAATAATTCATATCTTATTGTTGATAAGATATTGATCATATCTGCTTCAAATATTGACCAAATATTTTTTTTAATTATAAATCTGAATAAAATCTTATTTTAGATTGGCTTCAAAAACACGAATCTTCTTTCATAATATGTGAAGTTAGATATTTTTTTTCCATATAATACTTTTGTTAAAATGAAAACTCTAAGTATAAAACCAACTTGGTTCCAACAATTATAATACTTATAAACAACCAACAACTCAAAACTGAACAAGATTTAGAACAACATGAAACTATAATTTCAAATATCTCAAGAACACATAACACTAAAATAAAAATTAATGCACAGATTATAACTTGGTGACAAAATAAATAAAAATAAATGCCAAAGATTACCACTTGGTGACAATAACTTGCTAATTCTCATGGAAGACAAACTCATTAATTTCTAACTAGATGGAAGAGGGTCGAGATGATCATGAATAACATTTCCAGTAACTAGGGTCGGGTTGTTACACTATGAATACCAAATGATGTGGATTTGGGTTAGATGAATCATCTATCAAGTGATTTCTTAAAACAAAGTGGTGAAATAAAAGGAAAAGAAAGAAACAAACATGGGTAAGGTGGAGAAGATGCTACAACCAATGATGATTAATAAGTCAATGAAAAATCACCACAATGGTAAGGAATTCATTGATAAGATTCAAGCAAGTTCTAATCCAAGAATTCAAAGAGGAGACATTTCTCACTCAACATTCTCATTAAGAGAAAACTTTAATTTATTTCAAACTTGTCTCAAATGTGGTTGCAAATGCATATTTATAGTAAGACTATTTATAAACCAAAATGGATCATAATAGATATCATTCTCTAGGACCATATTGGGCATACATCATATTTTTCTAAAATAAACTAAATGTAAGGAAAAAAGCATTTTCACATATGAAAAAATTACATCATCATACTTTTTATTTGACCAAGGTCAACCCCCTTAAAATGCAAGACACTCCAGCAACAAAAGTGCAATACATAGTTGCTCAACACTAAATCATCCAAGAGGATTACAACACCAATTAGAAAATGAAGGATCCACGCCACAGGTTTCCTTCCGAGCATATTGAATCAGCTCCATAACATGATTTTAATTTGAGCTATAACTCCCTGATAGTCAACCGCAAGGATCAAACACATGTTTCCCATATGACACACTTGCTCATCTTATCATTTTTTTTTCCTTTAAATAGGCATGCATGCATCAAAAAATGATTTATCGACTCTACAAAACACCTCATAATTGCACCATAACCAACCATAAATACTTTTCCATACATTAGCAGAAAATCACATGAAAACAAAAGATGTTAAAGACTTTCGGTTTCTTTAAAGAATAAGACACATGTCATCCCTTGATTCTCACTAATCACACCTAGGGAGGCAGGTAATTCTCGTGTTGGTTGTGTACCATGAAAAATTTGCCAAATATATGCCATAACCTTAGTTCGAACCAAACTCTTCCACAAGTGTTTATACACCTTCTACTCAATGTTATTTAGAAGGGTTACACTACGAGCTTCTAATAATATCTTGTAGCAACTTTTAACCAAAAAACCACCTACCCGATCTGGAACCCAGCACCATGAATCCTTCTTCTAAGCCTATTGAATTGCATCATCCACTGAATTTGTCATCTGATCAAACAAATCAATTTCTTAATCATATAAAGGTATCCTCCATCCATTCTATCTTTGCAACCACTATTATTTGAGGTTGATTATAAACTGTAAAAAGTCTAGGATATATCTCCTTTAGAGTGGCTGTACCAGCCCACTTATCCAATCAGAAACAAACATTGTCCCCTAATTCTAACCTCATCACCATGTCATGAAAATTTATGCAACCATGTCAACCAACATCAAAAGAGTTTCATAAATCCCTCCACGATATAGATGAAAAACTATTATTGATATTACGCCATAAAGTATTAAACATAGCTAATATATTAGTCATCTATTGGTTTACTTTGTATAATGACTAGGTCTTTATTTTTCCCCTATTCTCTAAGTAGTTAGTTTGTTAGATTTTATTGTTTTTCAGTTTTTCCCTAACAGTTTATTCTCTTTAGAAAACTCCCTTTGTAAAGAGAGGCAATATATTTTATTGAATATGATTTCACTAACACGGTACCAGTAACAAATACGTAGTGATTTCCCGTTCTTCTTCTTCCTTTGTGCATATAATTCTCCATTCCTCCGCAACAAATTTTTTCATGTTTCTGTTTTGCGATGGAATTGGATCCCAATAGCCCTTCTTCTCCTTCATCTGATGATCAATCTCATATTCATCCCCAAACCAAGCATTCTTCAAATCGAAATTGAAGCTATCAACATGATATGCTCGATCCCTATTTCATGCACCCAAGTGATAATCCGGGCCTTGCACTCGTCTCTCCGCCACTTAACAACATCAATTTCCACACCTGGTCTCGTGCCATGCTCGTTGCTCTCCGATCCAAGAACAAGTCTGGGTTCGTTCTTGGAACCCTAAATCACCCTCCAGACTCTGATCGACTATCTATTGCTTGGGATCACTGTAACACTATGGTCATGTCATGGATTGCCAAATCTTGATCCGGATATTGCCCAGGGTATCATGTGGATGGAATCTACGACTGAAATCTGGAAGGAATTAAAGGATAGATATTATCAAGGTGGTGTTTTTCGAATCTCGGATTCACAAGAAGAAATATTTGCTCTCCGTCAAGGTGATTCCACAATTACTAATTAATTTACTAGATTGAAAAAGCTTTGCCAAGAACTTGATAATTTTCGTCATCTACCTACATGTTCTTGTAAACCCCAATGTTTTTTCGCACCCTATTAACAC
>PGTU02009158.1:0-32717 GCA_002896215.2 Cicer echinospermum
CTATAGTTAATGAGAGAGATTAATGAGAGGATGTTATAAATTTGTGATTAGAATATTGAAGTAACCCCATAGTTGATGAATAATGGTGATTTCAATTTGTGTTTGAGATGACAGTCTTAATGGAGTATCATAGGCCAATGAGGGGAAAATAAATATTGAAAATTTTTAAAGTGGAGATTATTTTTCATCATATAGGTAGGGCTTGACAAGTCTAGTGATTCTGGGAAATACAACTAAATTAAGCCTGATCGTGGCGATCTACTGTTGAGCTTGAAGGCGAGATTATTAGACCTTAGAGTATTCGGGTAGGGAATTCCTAGGTGACTTGGAGGTAGCACTCCAAATGTCAGAAGCTACCATGCAACACACGTTTACCCCGACTGTCGCGTATATGTGTCTCGAGTCGAGTTAAGGGGATCTATGAGGACATGGCAAATTGAATTGTCCATCCACCGGGATGGTGACATAGTATCAAACCTCATAACCAAGTACCTCAAAGTAAAGAATGGTACCGACATTGTGAATGTAGAGTCTAACCATGCATAACATTGCAATTTTTCTTGTGATTGTTTTTTTTGTCGTGATTATAGTGAAGTTATTGATTTTCCTTGAGTGATTGAGAAACATTTAATGTGATAATTTCTTGAAGGAATTTTTGTAATCATAACGGTTAAATTACGATTGTTTGCGTGTTTCTTCTTACCTAGATTATACTATCAACATGATTCGGATAACTCCTCCTCCTTCGTTGTTTGGTGTTTGAATGGTTTTGACCCTGCGTTTGGTGAAATCGCAGTTGTTACATTTTAATGAGTCTTGAAGTTCAAAGTTTCGGAGAAACACACTCTAATAGGTGATACTGAGTTGTAATTTTTATTTTACTTATAAATTTGAAAACATTTTTGGTATGAAAACCTTATAAGTACTAGTAGTTTTTAGAATTAAATTAATAACTACACTTAAATCAAGCTTATGAAGATTGCAACTATTTTATAGGAGGAAATTTTTTTTAAAGTGTTCGATTGTATTTTGATAAATGTGATATTCTAAAATAAGAAACATAAGTTCTTTTTCCTTTGAAGAATTCTTATTTATCGCGCAAATTTTATAGAAATATGATATAAATTATTGTATAATTATTTTGGGTTTTAGGGTGTCACAGTATCGCGTGTGAAAGCGTCGAAATGGGGGTGAGAGAGTGTTTGAATTCATGAGTATAATATATTGTTGAGATGAAATAGAAACTGTATTCTCCCAACGTTCATCTGGGGCTCGCTAACGTATGCAATAGCCCTTTGAGGAATAAACTAATTAATGTGCAAATATGGAATTGTGGGATTAAATTATAGAATTGATTGATTTAATTTCCTTAAATGTGTGTCGTATTTGATATTATTGTGATATGTGAGCATCGAATTAATTTTATTGTATTTCTTTGATTAGATGAGTTTATGTGATGTGATAATAAAGATGGATGCGTTGTGATAATTTTATTTTTGTATGATATGAATGATGATGTATGATTAATAGTTGTGGATGTTATATAATTTGTGATAGGTTTATGTCATGATCTATGATTGATGATATTTATTGGATAGTGATGCTATATAATTTGTGATGCGTTTACCATTAATGATGATGATGTGTCATTAATGATAGTTATAGTATAAATTTGTGATGAAAATATTGAAGTAACCCATAATTGATGAAATAATGTGATTCCAATTTGTGTTTGAGGTGACGGTCTTAAGGAGTATCATAGGCCAATGAGGGGAGAAAATAAATATTGAGAATTTGTGAAGTGGAGATTGTTTTGTCATCATATAGGTAGGGCCTAACAAGCTTTAGTGATTTTGGGGGAAGTACAGCTGAATAAGGCTAGTCGTGGCGTCGTCTGTTGTTGAGCCTTAAAGCAAGATTGGTTCGACCTTGGAGGTACGGGTGGGGAATTCCTAGGTGACTTGGGAGGTAGCACTCCAAATGTCGGGGGAGCTACCAATTAAACACACGTTTCTCTCGAATGTCGTGTATATATGCTCGAGTTGAGTTGAGGGGATCTATAAGGACATGGCCAATTTGAATTGTCCATCCACCGGGATGGTGGTATATTATCAAGCCTCATAACCAAGTCTTCAGAGATAGAATGGTAACCATATTGTGAAGTTAGAGTCTAAGCTCATGCATAACTTTGGCATTTCCCTATGATTGTTTGTTGTCATTGATGTGTTTTCAAAAGTAATAATAATCACTCTTAGATGATTTGATGCACATTATAATGAGATAATTATTTTACTTTAGTGACTTCGATGTTGCAATACGATTACTACTGGCTTGAATATTTTGATATATCATAGTGTGATTTGACAATCTACTATAATTGTTTGCGTGTTTGTCCTTTACTTATACTATACTATTAACATGGATTTCAAAACTCACCTCCTTCATTGTTTGGTTTTCAAAACTCACCTCCTTAATTGTTTTGCGTGTTGTCCTTGAGTTTGCAAAATCGGCAGGTTATTACAGGTTAATGAGTCTTGATGTTCAATTTTGGAGAATCTCACTCTGATAGGTGATATCGAGAGTTAAGAGTTTGTAATTTGTATATTGTACTATTACTTATTTAATTAGAAACGACTTTTTGTAATGAAACCTTTTAAGTACTAATAAGTTTTTGGAATTTAAATTAAGAATTATAAATAAGTCAAGTTATTGATATTACACTATTTTCATTGAGAATTAAAGTTGAATTTGTACATGTGTATTTAGAGGAACGTGATATCCTAAATTAGTTATAAAAGTATTTATTTCCTTGGAAACAAATATTCTTATGCGCTGCGAATTTTCCTAAAAAAAAAATCCAGTATATGTTATTTTGTGGTTTACGGTGTCACATACTTTTACATATGATCAATATGTTATTTTACCGAACTATAAATTGTTGGTTTTGAACTCTATTAATACTATAGAATATTGGGAAAAAAAAATACAATTTTAGGAGTTTGGGAATGTAGCATATGGGCTATCGAGCTTTGAAGGGGTATCAAGTATGCAATAAGAATAATAGGAGAAAAAGAATGGGTTTTGTAGGTTTGAGAAAGTGATTTAGAAGGTACTAATTAATTTGTTAGATTTATTGGTGAGTATTTGTCTTTAACTAATCTGATTCTTATAGAGTGAAATCAATATTTGATAAATGACAAGAATAAATTATTTTTTCTGCAAAACAACTACGAGTACTATTGTTTATTTCGAGTTACGCAAGATCACAAGTCGTGAAAAAAATAGTATATATAAAAATAGATAAAATAAATAAAACCAAATATAGTATCATCGCATAATTGTATCTAAATAATTTAATCCTTAATCTAATATAACTTATTTAATATATATATGTTGTGGTGGTCCATATTTTTAGACAATAATTTTATGATTTGTTCAGGTTATTTAATTATTTCAGGTAACTATGTAGTGCGATGTAACACTAATATAAAGGTTAAACACATGGAGATAGCCAATGACACTAAAGGGCACTATTATGAATGATTTATATTGTATAATTTATCTTGTTTCCAAGAGTTGTAACATTGTGAATAAATCACACCAAATTTTAATATAATGATGGAGAAATTAAGCCCCTAACTAGGTATAATACATTATTATCCCCTTCATATATTTAATCACAAACATTAAATCACTTACCCCGAAATTGCTTCTTTTTCCTTGTCTTTACTAGTTTTGTTCTTTTGCTCTTATTATTATTCCACAAGATCTTGCAAATGTTTACCAAGTCGGCAAAAGGGTAGGGGTAGTGGAAAACCGTACATCGACCGCAACTGAAGATCCACCAACTAAAAAAGAACAATTATTTTGATGATAATATCCATTTTCTAAGGATGCATGGAATAAGGAATATTAATATCTATTAAAAAATAAGTCACTTATGGTATACATTTTGTAAAATGTCACTACGCGAAAAACTGCATTTTACAGCGCTTTTTCAAAAAAAAAAAGCGCAGTGGAATCGAGCGCTGTAAAAGATACAACAGCGCTTTTAAAAAAGCGCTATAAACATGTAAATATAAACGCGCACGCTTGTTATAAACATTTTACAGCGCTTTTTCAACAAAGCGCTGTAAAATGCACACCCATTATATGAGTTAGGGTCTGCTTTTTAGAGCGCTTTCTAACAAAAGCGCTGTAAAATGCACACCATTATATGAAATTATGGTCTGCATTTTAACAGCGCTTTGTGTGTACATTTTACAGCGCTTTCTCAAAAAAAGCGCTGTAAAATGTACACCATTTATAGCGCATTACAACACATCTTACAGCGCTTTTTAAAAAAAGCGCTGTAAATGTGTTTTTTTTTTTAAACGCTGTAAATTAAATATTTGAAATGAAAAGCGCTTTTTAGCTTTTTATGGCATTTATTTTTAGAAAGCGCTGTCTTTATCTTTTTATCCAAAATTATTTTGATCCAAAATCATTTCAACAATCAGTGCACACAACAACAAAACATATTCAAATACCATAAGCAGTTCACACAATCAGTAGAGAACAGAAAACAGAACTTTGTAACTTAATTAACATATATGTAACTCTGTAATTTACAACCTAATTAACTACATTTAGATACATATATATAACCTAATTTACAACCTAATTAACTACATTCAGATACATATATATAACCTAATTTACAACCTAATTAACTACATTCAGATCCATATGCATGTTCATATATTGTGTCCTATGATCATATACATATAATAACTAACAGAATATACATAATATGCACTAGCTACTATATAATATTCAGATCCCTTGCCAGCAGCAAGCTATTTCCCAGAAAATCAAATAATTTGCATGTTAAGCACATACTGACACCAATCTTCCTTTAATTTCCATCAGATCTTCCTCAGAATATGATGGACTGGAATTATCAAAGTACTGCAATATAAAAATTGAACATATTATATTAAGTTAGTATCAAATATATAGATAATTTATATATGAAAATCATATAATGAAAATACCGTACCGTTTCTGGATAATAGTTTTATTCTTCTCAACAATCTCCTTCATGAATCACAATACGTAGTACCCACAGTCGATGTTGTTTGTTTGACGAGGGCACTTTATTGGGATCCATGTAATGTTATTAGACTTTTGCTTCGACACTGTAGCACCTCTTTGAGCTCGAAAAACTTTTAAGGCACTATCGAATGAATAAATGTGATTATTATAGCATGAACAAACACATTATTTATATATATATGTAAGAAATAAATGAATATTACTTACGTGTCGAGCATAGTCTTTATTTCAGAGTGATTGTTGTAATTGCCATGCACGGGATCCAAATAGTATATAACTTCAGAGAGCGCATGATTGCAAATAGCACCCAATGTGCCCTACAACAACAAAAAATTGGTTAAGCAATTTTGTTTATACACAACTAATAAATTAAATTCTCATCAAATAAAAAAGATAAAATTACGTACCCTGAATTATATGGTGCCAAGAACAATTTATCATTTTTCTATATTTCCTAAAAACATATCTACAATGTATTTCTTTACATTGTCTGGACCGAGTTCCACATCGACATCTTATGCGGAGACAAGAATGAGTATTTATTTGACAATTTCCTCGTGCACATGACCTTCTCATACAAAAACGTTCAATGAAAATTTTAAACTAGATTAATTACCAATACATTTAATTAATTTCCAATAATGCAATTAAAAGTATTTTTTACCTTATGTACAAGCTCATTACAGTAGCACTGAGCTCCTTATGTTCGAGAAGTTCATATATGTGCTCCTTTTCGAGATATTCAACATACTCATCTCCAAATATATCTTTATTCATGTGTACGATGCGCGAATCGTCAATGCTGCCCATGTTCCTTTTTATTTGGATGTCAAGACATGCCCTGTATTTACCAAGGGGTGGCTGAATTTTATTAGGAGCAGCAGCAGCAGCAACGACCGATTTTCCTCGATCCAGTTTTTTTGTTGCTGCAAGTTTTGCAGCTTTATTACCCTCCGGTCTTTGTGATTTGGCAGCTCTATTAACCTCCAATTTTTTGAGGTTTGCTGCCTTTTTTTTGGCTGTAGGGGTGGTTTATTTATTTGGACCTACAAAAATGAGGTAAATGTTAGTTTATTGAATCTGAAAAATGACAAACCTTAGGCAATAAATGTGACAAACCTTTCGGAGATGTAACTGATTTGTTTCTGGGAATCTTTTTTTCGAGGGCAACAAGGTTTGTGGGCCATGCCACGTAACTACCAATAGCGTCACCTAATAACTGCATATCTCCATCGTTGTCCGGTATGGGCAACGGTGCAGTTGGTTCGAAAGCAACAGTAGGCGATACTTTGACATGGCCCGCAGGGATCGGAATATTGTGCAATACTTCTCCCGAAATATTGTACAATTTTCCTTTTCCCACCTTCCGTTGAGTAGGCGAGGACAAGTATAGGACACATGGAGTGACACCCTAAATCAATAGTTAAAACATTAGTACGGTTAATATATAAGTTTGTTTAATACATAAGTAATTACATAAGCAAGTAAGTAATTAATACCTCGGGAATACTTTTTGAAACCGACGTTGCAACTCGTGGTTTCACTCTCCATTTGTATTTCAGGTTGGAGCTGATCCGGAAGTTGCTTGTCTTTATTCGTATTCACCAAGAGTGTCACTTGCTCTGATAGGATCTTGAGCTTCTCTAATACTTCCTCGTTGGAAGGTTTTTGGCGCTTCTCTTGAGGAAAAAAGCTTTTGGGAGTTACGCCAAATCCTTTCCCCCTAACTCGACCGGAATATTCAGGGACATTAAACACTTTACCAAGAATGTCCCTGCAAGTATCCTTGTTGCCCTCCGGATTTTCAGAACTTTGTTCAATAATCTCCTAAAATACATGTAACATTAAAAAGATAAGTTCAATAGCATTTTTAAAATACAATATTAAAAAATATTAAAGTGATAATATACTTACACAAAGTTCTACTACTTTTTTTGACATTTTCATAATCAACCACTCCGTCTTTGTTAACACGCGCTTCCTTCCATAAGACATGACGACCCAAGGGTTGATCGGCTTGAGTGTCTTTTCTCTATTCATTAAAATCATAAACAAAATAATACAAATTAGTTACACACTATAGTTTATAATACAAATTACTTCATTATGTAAAAGTGATGTTTAATTACTTACAAGTTGTTGATCAAGGCGTGCATATCCCATACATGATTTTTTGTATGGGTGTTTTGGATTGCTTGCCCGTTCGTGATTTGCCTTACTAATATTCTATATAAAAAAGTAGCAATTGTGTAAAAATTTAAAATACGCTACGAATATGAATAATAAAACACAAATGCTAATAAATTAATCACTTACGACAAACGCGGGGTTAGAACGTTTGGAAACAAATGCTCTCCATTCATCCTTTGATATATAATGTTGATATATTTTTGGAGGTTCAGCACTTGTGTTTCCTTCTCTATCTTTTAGATAGAAATTTGAGAGATGGGATCTAAATCCACGATGGATCTTTCCAGCAACTCTCAAAACATAAGACTTTCGTCCTCATCAAGAACAAAAGTCGTATGCAATGAAAAAAATTATAAGTAAAGTATTTCAACGAAAAAAATTATAAATGACAAAAGAGTGGATCAAAAAATTTACTTGAATGTCATTCCATATAATATCTGTGGCATCCTTCAACGCCTTATCTTTCCAATTGTCAACTGTAATTGGGACATTTTGACGAACAACAGCCCCAATATAGCTTACAAAGATAGAGCTGTTGGGGTCAATTGGCTGACCACTCTCATTCCAGCCAACCTAATAAACTCATATAGTAAGTACATGCTATTAAAAAAGATAAAAAAACACACCGCAAACAGAGTATAGTATACCTCAAATTTAATGCCATTACTCCTTGCTTTAATGACTTTTTGCATGATAGTTGCACCACATTTGACTTCTTTTTCATAAGTCTTAGAGGTGCCAACTTCTTCATTTTGACATTCTAAATCTTTGTTTGTATCCATTTAACTACAACAAGTTCAACATGCAGTTTAGTATAACATCAACAAGCTCAACATGCATCATGCATTATTATAAACAAGCTCAACATGTATCAGTATATCTTAAACAAGCTCAACATGCATTTTAATGATTACAAAAAATTAATAACATCAATACTTGAATAACGGTTCGAAGAAAGATGAAATGTGAAGAAAAGAGGGAACGCAGAAAGTTCACAGAAATATGGTTCACAGAAATACGGTATTGAAGAAATACGTAATGAGGGTTACGTATTTCAATGAAAATATATTATGTGAAATGGGAGAGATGATCTTGGATGGAAATAAGGTTCGAAATGAAGGAGATGATCGTGGAAATAAGGTTCGTAATGGACGGGATGATAGGGTTTGCAAAAGAAGAGAAGAACGATGAAGGTTGAGATGATAGTGAAGTTTACGTAATGAAGAGGAAACTGAAGCGGTAATTGTTATATATACGTAACCCTTTTACGGCGCTTTTTTATAACCCTTTTACAGCGCTTGTTTAGAAAGCGCTCTAAAAGGCGTCCTTATTTAATTTTTTTAAAGGCTCTTTTACAGCGCTTTTCCCAAATAAGCTGTAAGACCCATAATTTTAAAGTACACTTTATGCATTTTTATGTATTTTGGATTTTGGCTCGGAGGCTTTTTAGCCAAAGTTAATAATATTTTGGAGTTTATATGATCAAGAAGTTATTTTGATGCCGTTTATATTTACTCGTCGATAAATAAATTTAAATTAAGTGCGGTAAATCCTTTACGGAGAATTTAATGCGTTACGGGTGAAATGGTAATTTAACAAATATCTAGATATTTTGAGATATTTGTTAAGTTATATTTATATATATATATATATATATATATGTTTGCTTGGAGAGAATAGAAAGAAAGGAAATTAGAAGGAAGGAAAAGGAAAAGAAAAGGTTATATAAAGGAAGAAGGAAATAGAA
This sequence comes from Cicer echinospermum, assembly GCA_002896215.2. Classification (NCBI taxonomy): domain Eukaryota; kingdom Viridiplantae; phylum Streptophyta; class Magnoliopsida; order Fabales; family Fabaceae; genus Cicer; species Cicer echinospermum. Next base: position 9,035 of record PGTU02009158.1, read on the forward strand.
AGGAAGGAAAAACAAAGAAAGGAAAAAGGAAGGAAAGAAAATTCAGAATTCCATCTTCTTCCTCCCTACGCGTGACCCCCATTTTCCCTTCTCCTCCATTTTCGTCATTCGTTGCTTTCTTTCTTCAAGACTAGTAACCCAAGGTTGGGTGAGTGCTAGAACAAGGATTTCGCAACTCCACTCTTCCTCTTTGATTCGAAAACGAAGAAAAACGGTATTTGAGATTCAAACACAAACCCCTCCGTTAATTCTAGATCCAAGCTTCATTTCGCGAAGAGTTAGAAGGGAAAGTTGCTCATTACCACGCCACGGTGCTAGGGGACCAATTTGGAGGCGACGTTGCGAGCGAAGATTTTACCGAATTTACTCACGGTGCTGTAATCGTACGTTAGAGCTAACGTTAAGGTAAGGGCTCCTTCCAAACTTTTAGTTTGCTTCTAGGCCTTATCTGTGGTTGTGTGGAAACGAATTGTGTTAGGATTGGAGTATTGTTTTGGGAAAAATGATTTTACCTCATGTATGTAAGATTTTGAATAAATGAAATTTATTATGTTGATTTGTGTTCATCGTATTTGGCATGTTCATACTTGATGTTTGTTGATTGATGTGTTTTGGTGTGAATTATGAATTGAATGTGAGAATTTGTTTGAGTTTGTTTTGTGTGGAATTTGAAAACCATTAAGTTAAACGAGTATTAAGAATGGGGAATCTCTTAATGTCTTGTTTACTTAATGTGTGTTTGTTTGTGAAAAATCGTTTAAGTTAACTGGGCGTTAAGAATGGGGAATCCCTTAATGTCTCGGTTACTTAATATTTGTTTTTGAAAATCGTTTAAGTTAACTGGGCGTTAAGAATGGGGAATCTCTTAATGTCTCGGTTACTTAATATTTGTTTTTGAAAATCGTTTAAGTTAACTGGTCGTTAAGAATGGGAATCTCTTAATGTCTCGGTTACTTAATATTTGTTTTTGAAAATCGTTTAAGTTAACTGGGCATTAAGGATGGGGAATCTCTTAATGTCTCGGTTACTTAATATTTGTTTTTGAAAATCGTTTAAGTTAACTGGGCGTTAAGAATGGGGAATTTCTTAATGTCTCGGTTACTTAATATTTGTTTTTGAAAATCGTTTAAGTTAACTGGGCGTTAAGAATGGGGAATCTCTTAATGTCTCCTTTACTTAATATTTGTTTTGAAAATCGTTTAAGTTAACTGGGCGTTAAGAATGGGGAATCTCTTAATGTCTTGGTTACTTAACATTTGTTTTGAAAATCGTTTAAGTTAACTGGGCGTTAAGAATGGGGAATCTCTTAATGTCTCGGTTACTTAATATTTGTTTTTGAAAATCGTTTAAGTTAACTGGGCGTTAAGAATGGGGAATCTCTTAATGTCTCGGTTACTTAATGTTTGTTTTTGAAAATCGTTTAAGTTAAATGAGAATTAAGAATGGGGAATCTCTTAATGTCTCGTTTACTTAATATTTGTTTTGAAAATCGTTTAAGTTAACTGGGCGTTAAGAATGGGGAATCTCTTAATGTCTTGGTTACTTAACATTTGTTTTGAAAATCGTTTTAAGTTAACTGGGCGTTAAGAATGGGGAATCTCTTAATGTCTCGGTTACTTAATGTTTGTTTTTGAAAATCGTTTAAGTTAAATGAGAATTAAGAATGGGGAATCTCTTAATGTCTCGTTTACTTAATATTTGTTTTGAAAATCGTTTAAGTTAACTGGGCGTTAAGAATGGGGAATCTCTTAATGTCTTGGTTACTTAACATTTGTTTTGAAAATCGTTTAAGTTAACTAGGCGTTAAGAATGGGGAATCTCTTAATGTCTCGGTTACTTAATGTTTTTTCTTGAAAATCGTTTAAGTAAATGAGTATTAAGAATGGGGAATCTCTTAATGACTTATTTACTGAATGTTTTATTTTGAAAATCGTTAAGTTAAATGAGAATTAAGAATGGGGAATCTCTTAATGTCTCGTTTACTTATGTGTGTTTTGGGTAAATTCTGCAGACCCGTGATAGGTGGCACCTTGGTAAACGGTACGGGCCCGTGATAGGCAGTACGTTTACGATTTACGTTTGGTAAGTTGTGCTGACCCGGGATAGGTGGCACCTTGGTAAACAGTACGAACCCATGATAGGTAGTAAGTTTACGACTTACGTTCCTTCGGGAATTGTGTTTGTCTGCGAGAGACTGCACAGGGGTTTGTCCTTGAGAGACTACGCCCTGGTTTAAGTTAGATGAGAATTAAGAATGGGGAATCTCTTAATGTCTCGTTTACTTATGTATGTTTGGTAAATCGTGCAGACCCGTGATAGGTGGCACCTTGGTAAACGGTACGGGCCCGTGATAGGCAGTACGTTTACGATTTACGTTTGGTAAGTTGTGCAGACCCGTGATAGGTGGCACCTCGGTAAACAGTACGGACCCGTGATAGGTAGTACGTTTACGACGTACGTTCCTTAGGGAATTGTGTTTGTCCGTGAGAGACTGCACAGGTGTTTGTCCGTGAGAGACTACACCCTGTTAAATTGTGAATTGTTGGTTCATTTGGTATGTGTAGTAATTGTGTTATAAGTGTTATGTTTTGGAATTTGGTGATAACATGTTGGATTGCAATACCATTTTGAAACCCATGATGTTGTATTAATTGTGTTATAAATGTTAAGTGTTATGTTTTGGAATTTGGTGATAACATGTTTGCGTGCAATACTATTTCGAAACTAATGATGTTATAGCGATTGCGTTATCAGTGCTAAGTGTTAGGATTTGAGATTATGTATGAATGTGATTGAGTTAGTTATGAATTTTTGAAAGAATACACAGGGAAATCGATTTCCCAATCGATTGGATAGGGTAACAGGGACTTGGCTAAAGTAACAAAATCTATTGGCCAATCGATTTTGTAATCAGTTTTTCAAAATCATTTAAGAAATCGATTTGGCAATCGATTGGCCCTTAAGTCAGGAACTCAGCAAAGCTGTCAAAATCGATTTGGCAATCGATTTGGTGACACAGGAACTCAGCAAAACTGACAAAATCGATTTGGCAATCGATTTGGCAACACAAGAACTCAGCAAAAAACTGACCAAATCGATTTGGCAATCGATTGGCTCAGTAGAAACCCTTATTTTTTAGTTAGATAATCGATTGCTCAATTGATTTATCAATGCTTTGGTCAGTTATGTATTACTTGATGTTTTGAGAACTTTATTTTGATTTCATTTTAATTGGCAAGCATTATATGATCTTTTCGCATATGTAAAATCCCGTTAAGGTGCATGCTTAGTTGAAAAGTTATTTTGAGCATTTACAAACTAAATTGTTATGTGTTAACTGTTATTTTCAGTTGGTGACCCTTTACAATTATTGTGGAAATCTGGGCTTTGCCCTCAGATGAGAGTCAGGACGATCCTACCGGTTCGTACCCTACGGACGGGAATGGAGATAGGAACGCTTGACTGCAGTTACGTTAGGAGGATCTCACGGGGCGCGTGGAGATCACTCAGGGTGTTTAGTTGTGTTGTAAAATGATCAGATTAGGTTGACATAGAGGGATCAGATGTCTTTCTTTTGTATTGTATTTATTTTAAAATGGAAGTCTGTACCTATACTAATATTGTCAGCTTGACATGTTATTTTCGATGGGTTACATGTACCAACTTTTGACGTGTAAATACTTTGGATTCGTATTTCAAAAACTATTCCGCTGCTTGTAAATTATGTTGACTTAATCGTCGTTGTGTTACGACTTAAATATTTATCCAAATGTATTTTACCTTATTTAATTCTCTATTTTATTTTAATTCTTTTGAAAAAAAAATACACCCTCGCTTAGAAAAACGGGGAGTTACACTGTGGTATCAGACCTTTGGTTTGGTTTTCTTTGGGGGCTGTGGAACCTCTAGTTCTAGATTGAAGGTTAGGAGTTGTTGTCTGATCATGTGTCGGTTTAGGTGGTTTGAGTTGTCAAGTTCATAATAATTATTATGTGCTGGCGTGGTCGGAAGTTATTCTTAGAATTATTGAAGTAGTGTTAAGACTCTACTTGATGATGGTTTTATAGGAAAACCATGCTACCAAGGAGGAATGACGTTCCGAGAGCCAATGCCAATAGGGATGATCGAATGGCAGAGGCTATGAATAACATGGCTGCTTCTGTTGCTGCACAGACTGCTGCCAAGACTCAACGTGATCTCGAAAAGAGGGGAAGAGAGATCCGTGCTGCAGAGTCAAGAGGATTAAAAGACTTTCGTCGTTACAATCCTCCCAAGTTTGAGGGGACTAAGAACTCAGAGAAAGCGGATCAATGGATCCAAGGAGTGGAGAAGATCTTCGAAATGATTAACTGTCAGGCGAGAGTGAGGGTCAACTATGCCACTTATATGCTACTAGGAGATGCTGAGTACTGGTGGAGGAGTACAAGGTTGTTGATGAGATCAGCTCACGAGGAGGTGAACTGGGAATCTTTCAAAGGGAAGTTTTTCGACAAATACTTCCCGATGAGTACCAGGACTAGACTGGGTGATGATTTCCTGAAACTACATCAGGGGAACATGACCGTGGGCGAATATGCTGCTAAGTTTGAATCACTATCAAGGCATTTCAGATTTTTCCGTGAAGAGATTGACGAGCCATTCTTGTGTCATCGTTTCCAAGACGGACTAAAGTATGAGATTCAAGACTTTGTCTTACCCTTGGGAATTCAATGTTTCCAAGTTCTTGTGGAAAAATGTAGAGAAGTTGAGGATATGAAGAATAAGAGAGCTAGCCGAGGAGGGAATTTTAACTCAGGAGGACCTAGTCGGGTGAAGTATCAGAACAAGGGAAAACAAGTTGCTAAACCTTATAATCGACCACATGATAACAGCGGGGGACAGAATAACCCAGGGAACCAAGGCTTTGGGAGACAAGTGGGACAAGGTATACGATGTTTCCGATGTGGAGAAGAGGGACATTATGCTTATGCTTGTACCTTTAACAATACTACTTGCTACAATTGCCATAAACCAGGGCACTTTGCAAAGAATTGCAAGGCTCAGAAGGTGGAACCAATGGTGAGTGTAGCTAGGATTACTCTTCCTACTGCTAGAGGACATGTTTATTGCGTCGGCGCTGAAGTTGGAAATTTATCTAGCAATCTGATTCAATATGACTGTGCGATTACAGGTAACCCCTAACTACACTTTCTGATTCGGGGGCAACCCATTCCTTCATTACTATGGATTGTGTAAATCGTTTGAAGTTGTTTGTGTCTGCTTTACTGCTAAGACTTTGACAGTAAATTATGCATGTTTACATTGTCAAATAACTATTCAGAATAGGAACTTCTCGATTAATCTGATTTGTTTACCTCTACAATAACCCAAGATCATTCTTGGTATGGATGGGAAGCCCCTATCATTAGGTAATGATACATTGTACTCAATGTGACGGTGTCATACATAGTGTTTAGGTTTGGTACTAGATGGATGTTCCGTACAAGGTGGAACATCAGCAACCTGCTGGGGTGTTGCAACCTTTAGAGATTACACGGAGTACCATCGAGTATTGTATCAAACCGTGATCTGAAGTTCACATCACATTTTTGGGGAGCATTGCATGAAGCCTTGGGAACGAAACTACGATTGAGTTCACCTACAACAATAGTTTCCACGCAAGTATTGGAATGGCACCATATGAGGCTTTATATGGGCGCAAGTGTCAAACGCCCTTGTGTTGGTATAAGGACGGTGAAAAGATGATTGTCGGACCAGAGATGGTGCAACAGACCACAACTGAGGTAAGGAAAATCAAGGAGAAAATGAAGACTTCACAGGATCGTCAGAAGAGTTACGCGGACAAGCGTCGCAGACTTTTAGAATTCGAACAGGGTGACCATGTGTTTCTAAGAGTCACACCTACTACTGGAGTAGGTAGAGCCTTGAAATCGAAGAAGTTGACTCCGAAATTCATTGGACCATATCAGATTTCTGCACGAATTGGGCCTGTTGCTTATCGGATTGCATTGCCTCCGATACTGTCCAATATTCATGACGTGTTTCATGTATCACAGTTGAGGAAATATCTTGCAGATCCATCTCATGTGATCGAACCAGACACAATCCAACTGAAGGATAACTTGTCATTCGAAGTACCACCTGTGAGAATTGATGACAGGAAGATTAAGCGATTGAGGACCAAGGATGTTTCGTTGGTCAAGGTGATTTGGAACCCAATTACTGGAGATGCGACTTGGGAGTTGGAGAGCAAGACGAGAGAACAACACCCAGAGCTATTTATCGACGCATAGTTTCGAGGACGAAACTAATTTTAGGGGGGGTAGTAATGTAAGACCCCATAATTTTAAAGTACACTTTATGCATTTTTATGTATTTTGGATTTTGGCTCGGAGGCTTTTTAGCCAAAGTTAATAATATTTTGGAGTTTATATGATCAAGAAGTTATTTTGATGCCGTTTAGATTTACTCGTCGATAAATAAATTTAAATTAAGTGCGGTAAATCCTTTACGGAGAATTTAATGCGTTACGGGTGAAATGGTAATTTAACAAATATCTAGATATTTTGAGATATTTGTTAAGTTATATTTAATATATATATATATATATGTTTGCTTGGAGAGAATAGAAAGAAAGGAAATTAGAAGGAAGGAAAAGGAAAAGAAAAGGTTATATAAAGGAAAGAAGGAAATAGAAAGGAAGGAAAAACAAAGAAAGGAAAAAGGAAGGAAAGAAAATTCAGAATTCCATCTTCTTCCTCCCTACGCGTGACCCCCCATTTTCCCTTCTCCTCCATTTTCGTCTTTCGTTGCTTTCTTTCTTCAAGACTAGTAACCCAAGGTTGGGTGAGTGTTAGAACAAGGATTTCGCAACTCCACTCTTCCTCTTGGATTCGAAAACGAAGAAAAACGGTATTTGAGATTCAAACACAAACCCCTCCGTTTCTTCTAGATCCAAGCTTCATTTCGCGAAGAGTTAGAAGGGAAAGTTGCTAACTACCACGCCACGGTGCTAGGGGACCAATTTGGAGGCGACGTTGCGAGCGATGATTTTACCGAATTTACTCACGGTGCTGTAACCGTACGTTAGAGCTAACGTTAAGGTAAGGGCTCCTTCCAAACTTTTAGTTTGCATCTAGGGCCTTATCTGTGGTTATGTGGAAACAAATTGTGTTAGGATTGGAGTATTGTTTTGGGAAAAATGATTTTACCTCATGTATGTAAGATTTTGAATAAATGAAATTTATCATGTTGATTTTTGTTCATCGTATTTGGCATGTTCATACTTGATGTTTGTTGATTGATGTGTTTTGGTGTGAATTATGAATTGAATGTGAGAATTTGTTTGAGTTTGTTTTGTGTGGAATTTGAAAACCATTAAGTTAAACGAGTATTAAGAATGAGGAATTTATTAATGTCTTGTTTACTTAATATGTGTGTTTTGTTTGTGAAAAATCGTTTAAGTTAACTGGGCATTAAGAATGGGGAATCTCTTAATGTCTCGGTTACTTAATATTTGTTTTTGAAAATCGTTTAAGTAAACTGGGCGTTAAGAATAGGGAATCTCTTAATGTCTCGGTTACTTAATATTTGTTTTTGAAAATCGTTTAAGTTAACTGGGCGTTAAGAATGGGGAATCTCTTAATGTCTCGGTTACTTAATATTTGTTTTTCAAAATCGTTTAAGTTAACTAGGCGTTAAGGATGGGGAATCTCTTAATGTCTCGTTACTTAATATTTGTTTTTTGAAAATCGTTTAAGTTAACTGGGCGTTAAGAATTGGGAATCTCTTAATGTCTAGGTTACTTAATATTTGTTTTTGAAAAATCGTTTAAGTTAACTGGGCGTTAAGAATGGGGAATCTCTTAATGTCTCGGTTACTTAATATTTGTTTTTGAAAATCGTTCAAGTTAACTGGGGGTTAAGAATGGGGAATCTCTTAATGTCTCGTTTACTTATTATTTGTTTTGAAAATCGTTTAAGTTAACTGGGCGTTAAGAATGGGGAATCTCTTAATGTCTTGGTTACTTAACATTTGTTTTGAAAATCGTTTAAGTTAACTGGGCGTTAAGAATGGGGAATCTCTTAATGTCTCGGTTACTTAATATTTGTTTTTGAAAATCATTTAAGTTAACTGGGCGTTAAGAATGGGGAATCTCTTAATGTCTTGGTTACTTAATGTTTGTTTTTGAAAATCGTTTAAGTTAAATGAGAATTAAGAATAGGGAATCTCTTAATGTCTCGTTTACTTAATATTTGTTTTGAAAATCGTTTAAGTTAACTGGGCGTTAAGAATGGGGAATCTCTTAATGTCTTGGTTACTTAACATTTGTTTTGAAAATCGTTTAAGTTAACTAGGCGTTAAGAATGGGGAATCTCTTAATGTCTCAATTACTTAATGTTTGTTTTTGAAAATCGTTTAAGTTAAATGAGAATTAAGAATGGGGAATCTCTTATTGTCTCGTTTACTTAATATTTGTTTTGAAAATCGTTTAAGTTAACTGGGCGTTAAGAATGGGGAATCTCTTAATGTCTTGGTTACTTAACATTTGTTTTGAAAATCGTTTAAGTTAACTAGGCGTTAAGAATGGGGAATCTCTTAATGTCTCGGTTACTTAATGTTTGTTTTTGAAAATCGTTTCAGTAAATGAGTATTAAGAATGGGGAATCTCTTAATGACTTATTTACTGAATGTTTTATTTTGAAAATCGTTAAGTTAAATGAGAATTAAGAATGGGGAATCTCTTAATGTCTCGTTTACTTATGTGTGTTTTGGTAAATTCTGCAGACCCGTGATAGGTGGCACCTTGGTAAACGGTATGGGCCTGTGATAGGCAGTACGTTTACGATTTACGTTTGGTAAGTTGTGCAGACCCGGGATAGGTGGCACCTCGGTAAACAGTACGGACTCGTGATAGGTAGTACGTTTACGACTTACGTTCCTTAGGGAATTGTGTTTGTCTGTGAGAGACTGCACAGGGGTTTGTCCGTGAGAGACTACGCCCTGGTTTAAGTTAGATGAGAATTAAGAATGGGGAATCTCTTAATGTCTCGTTTACTTATGTATGTTTTGGTAAATCGTGCAGACCCGTGATAGGTCGCACCTTGGTAAACGGTACGGGCCCGTGATAGGCAGTACGTTTACGATTTACGTTTGGTAAGTTGTGCAGACCCGGGATAGGTGGCACCTCGGTAAACAGTACGGACCCGTGATAGGTAGTACGTTTACGACTTACGTTCCTTAGGGAATTGTGTTTGTCCGTGAGAGACTGCACAGGTGTTTTGTCCGTGAGAGACTACACCCTGTTAAATTGTGAATTGTTGGTTCATTTGGTATGTGTAGTAATTGTGTTATAAGTGTTATGTTTTGGAATTTGGTGATAACATGTTGGATTGCAATACCATTTTGAAACCCATGATGTTGTATTAATTGTGTTATAAATGTTAAGTGTTATGTTTTGGAATTTGGTGATAACATGTTGGATTGCAATACCATTTTGAAACCCATATGTTTGTATTAATTGTGTTAAAATGTTAAGTGTTATGTTTTGGAATTTGGTGATAACATGTTTGCGTGCAATACTATTTCGAAACTAATGATGTTATAGCGATTGCGTTATCAGTGCTAAGTGTTAGGATTTGAGATTATGTATGAATGTGATTGAGTTAGTTATGAATTTTTGAAAGAATACATAGGGAAATCGATTTCCCAATCGATTGGATAGGGTAACAGGGACTTGGCTAAAGTAACAAAATCGATTGGTCAATCGATTTTGTAATCAGTTTTTCAAAATCATTTAAGATATCGATTTGGCAATCGATTGGCCCTTAAGCCAGGAACTCAGCAAAGCTGTCAAAATCGATTTGGCAATCGATTTGGTGACACAGGAACTCAGCAAAACTGACAAAATCGATTTGGCAATCGATTTGGCAACACAGGAACTCAGCAAAAACTGACCAAATTGATTTGGCAATCGATTGGCTCAGTAGAAACCCTTATTTTTGAGTTAGATAATCGATTGCTCAATTGATTTATCAATGCTTTGGTCAGTTATGTATTACTTGATGTTTTGAGAACTTTATTTTGATTTCATTTTAATTGGCAAGCATTATATGATCTTTTCGCATATGTAAAACCCCGTTAAGATGCATGCTTAGTTGAAAAGTTATTTTGAGCATTTACAAACTAAATTGTTATGTGTTAACTGTTATTTTCGGTTGGCGACCCGTTACAATTGTGGAAATCTGGGCTTTGCCCTCAGATGAGAGTCAGGACGATCCTACCGGTTCGTACCCTACGGACGGGAATGGAGATAGGAACGCTTGACTGCAGTTACGTTAGGAGGATCTCACGGGGCGCGTGGAGATCACTCAGGGTGTTTAGTTGTGTTGTAAAATGATCAGATTAGGTTGACATAGAGGGATCAGATGTCTTTCTTTTGTATTGTATTTATTTTAAAATGGAAGTCTGTACCTATACTAATATTGTCAGCTTGACATGTTATTTTCGATGGGTTACATGTACCAACTTTTGACGTGTAAATACTTTGGATTCGTATTTCAAAAACTATTCCGCTGCTTGTAAATTCTGTTGACTTAATCGTCGTTGTGTTACGACTTAAATATTTATCCAAATGTATTTTACCTTATTTAATTCTCTGTTTTATTTTAATTCTTTTGAAAAAAAAATACACCCTCGCTTAGAAAAACGTGGTGTTACATAAGCGTTGTAAAAGACCTCATTGTTTTATTATGTTATATATAAAACCCTTTTACGGCGCTTGTTCAAATAAGCGCTGTAAAAGGTCTCTTTAGTTTATTTTTAAAACAGTATTTTACAGCGCTTATTTGGACAAGCGCTGTAATAGACCTCCTTGTTTTATTATGTTATATAAATGTTTTTTTAAAGCCTTTTACACCGCTTTTTTAAATGAGCGCTGTAAAAGGCCTTATTGTTTTTGTGTTTTGTTATGTTATTTTTTAAACAAGCTCAACATGCAAAACCCACATAGTAGTAACTGGTCACCACCAAAATCTCTTCCTCTTCACCAAACTCTTCTCCTTTTATGCATCTTCTTCACAAACATCAAAGCTTACTCTTTCACAATTCAATCTCCACCTCAACACCCTTTTTATCTCTTTACATTCCCTTTCCTTCTTAAATCGAAACTGGTATTCAGGTTCATTGCCATGTTGCGAAAAATGGGTTTGAGTCTGATGTTTTTGTTAACAATGTGTTTTTGGGGATTCCCATGATGCGTACAAGGTGTTTGAAGAAAATCCTGTTAGAGATAGTCATGTTAGGTGTCTGATGAATATTATTTTTAAAGCTTTTTACAGCGCTTTTTCAAATAAGCGATGTAATAGACCTCCTTGTTTTAATATGTTATATAAATGTTTTTTTAAAGCCTTTTACACCGCTTTTTTAAATGAGCGCTGTAAAAGGCCTTATTGTTTTTTGTGTTTGTTATGTTATTTTTTAAACAAGCTCAACATGCAAAACCCACATAGTAGTAACTGGTCACCACCAAAATCTCTTCCTCTTCACCAAACTCTTCTCCTTTTATGCATCTTCTTCACAAACATCAAAGCTTACTCTTTCACAATTCAATCTCCACCTCAACACCCTTTTTATCTCTTTTACATTCCCTTTCCTTCTTAAATCGAAACTTGGTATTCAGGTTCATTGCCATGTTGCGAAAAATGGGTTTGAGTCTGATGTTTTTGTTAACAATGTGTTTTTGGGGATTCCCATGATGCGTACAAGGTGTTTGAAGAAAATCCTGTTAGAGATAGTCATGTTAGGTGTCTGATGAATATTATTTTTAAAGCTTTTTACAGCGCTTTTTCAAATAAGCGATGTAATAGACCTCCTTGTTTTAATATGTTATATAAATGTTTTTTAAAGCCTTTACACCGCTTTTTTAAATGAGCGCTGTAAAGGCCTTATTGTTTTTGTGTTTTGTTATGTTATTTTTTAAACAAGCTCAACATGCAAAACCCACATAGTAGTAACTGGTCACCACCAAAATCTCTTCCTCTTCACCAAACTCTTCTCCTTTTATGCATCTTCTTCACAAACATCAAAGCTTACTCTTTCACAATTCAATCTCCACCTCAACACCCTTTTTTATCTCTTTACATTCCCTTTCCTTCTTAAATCGAAATTTTGGTATTCAGGTTCATTGCCATGTTGCGAAAAATGGGTTTGAGTCTGATGTTTTTGTTAACAATGTGTTTTTGGGGATTCCCATGATGCGTACAAGGTGTTTGAAGAAAATCCTGTTAGAGATAGTCATGTTAGGTGTCTGATGAATATTATTTTTAAAGCTTTTTACAGCGCTTTTTCAAATAAGCGCTGTAAAATGTCTTTTTTATTTATTTTCAAAAGGGTCGTTTACAGCGCTTTTTATAAAAAGCGCTGTAAAAGACATCAGTATGTTATTTTTGTGTTGGTTTTATTTGGGTTCAATTTTGGATGACTGTAACTCAGACATTTATTCCAATCGAATTGTCACTTAATTTACATTATATAAGTGACATTGGTAGCAAACTGTGAGATGTTATAACTAGGATCCCAATATGCTGGTATGTATGGTTTGATTCCAAAAGCTTTTGATATGAAATCTGTTGCTATTCTGCCATATTACTACAAAACACTCAATTCAAATTACATGCATATTTATCACAATAATTCAGATTACATGCATATTTATCACAATAATTCAGATTATACTCATATTTATCACAATAATTCAGATTACATGCATGGCTTATATAAAACAATTAAACATATACATTAAGATGCCCTTCTTCTTTTCCTGGTGGGATTCACATTTGTTTGTCCATTTACAATACGAAATGACGGATTAATCCAAATTCCCTCATCATGATCATCTCTAAGATATAAACCATCATCAGTTGAATCAATTTCATGTAGTTGTTGTGATGTTGCAAATAAAAGATCATTACCAACATCTTCATCATTATTGTTATCATCACTTATTTTATTGGTGGATAGGACAACGGACCATTTATCATTAGAAGGATCAGTGACATAAAACACTTGTTGAGCTTGCGACGCTAAAATAAAAGGCTCGTCTTTGTATCCCACCCTATTAAAATCGACAAGCAAGAATCCTGACTCATCAATCCGAACGCCATTATTATTATCGACCCACTTGCAACCAAATATGGGAACACGAAACATTGTGTAGTCTAACTCCCATATGCGCTCGATAACCCCAAAATATGATAGATTTGCATATATTGGGTTTTTGTCTTTTGCACTTGAGACATGCATCGCTTCAGCTACGAGAGTAACTCCACTATTTTGCATAGTGGTTTGATCATCTTCTTCTTTGGTATAAAATGTGTAGCCGTCAATAACATAACCAGTGTAAGAAAAGACATGTAAGCTCGGACCATTTGCTAGCCACCTCAATCTATTTGAAATTGATTCGGGGTCTATATCAAATTTTGACTTTATGTGATTTTTTAACCATGTTATAAAACTTCGATTGTGCTCTCGAGTTGTCCAATTTTGATTCCTATTCATGTTCAAACGAGATAACTGATCCATGTGTATTGTAACATACGGTTGAACCTCATCATCATTGTGCAGAACATACAGTTGTGCCTGCTCCCATTATGTCCTTGATATAGTCAGTAGTCTCCTTCCAATTATCCCTTCTCCTGATATTCTTCCCGAATGACGAGACATGGGAAGCCCTATGGATTCAACATTGGACATATATTCAGTACAAAATTCAGCAGCCTCTTCAACAATGTATCGTTCAACAATACAACCTTCTGGTCGACTTCTACTTTTTACGTACCCTTTTAATATTTTCATATATCGTTCTATCGGATACGTCCATCTCATGTAAGCTGGCCCACAAAGTTGTGTCTCCTTAACCAGATGAACAGTAAGGTGAACCATTATATCAAAAAATGATGGTGGGAAATACATTTCAAGCTCACACAAAGTAACAACAATTTCCCTCTGCAATGTCGGTAATTTATGAGGGTCGATCACTTTACTACAAATTTCCCTGAAGAAGAAACATAATCTAGTTAAGGCTAGTCGAACTTTTCAGGTAAAATGGAACGTATACTATTGGTAGCAAATGCTACATTAGAATATGACAATCATGGGTCTTCAAACCTTTTAACTTGAGGTCTTTCATACAAACCAAATTTTTAATGTTCGAAGAGTATCCTTCTGGAACTTTAACTTCGTGTAGAAATTTACATAAAACAATTTTTTCCTTTCTAGATAGAGTATGAGCGGCTGGAGGTAGATACGTGCGATTTCCTTTCTTTACTGGAGCCAATTCATTTTTTATTCCCATATCGACCAAGTCCAATCTTGCGTTGATGCCATCTTCAGACTTTCCTGGAACATTGAGTAACGTACCAATAACACTATCAAATACATTTTTTTCAATATGCATCACATCGAGGAAATGTCTTATATACAATGACTTTCAATATGGCATTTCAAAGAAAATTGACTTTTTCTTCCACCCAGTTTTGACCAGCTCTCCCGCAAAAGGTTTGCCAAATTTATTGGTCAAACCTTGTACTTTTTTAAGTATTTGATATCCAGTCGGTGCTAAAGGAGCTTTACCTTCCTCTGGTTTTCCATTGAATGCATTTCTCCACCCACGATACTGATGACTATAAGGTAAAAATCTACGATGTCCAAGAAACACATTTTTCTTACAATGTTTCAACCACATCCAATTTGTACTCTCTTCACATATAGGACATGCACACTGACCTTTAATGCTATATCCTGATAAATTACCATATGCTGGAAAATCATTAATTGTGTCGAACAACATAGCCCTCAAATTGAAACATTCTTTCTTATACCCATCATAAACTTCCACACCTGTCTCCCACATACGTTTTAAATCTTCGATTAAGAGGAGTCAAGTATACGTCAATATCATTCCTCGGTTGTTTGGGTCCAGTAATTAACAGAGACAACATCATAAACTTACGCTTCATACATAACCATGGAGGTATGTTATATATTACCAAAATCACAAGCCACGTGCTATGTGAGATGCTTTGAAGGCCATGTGGATTCATTCCATCAGTAGAAAGTGCAAGTCTTAGATTTCTTGACTCTATCCCGAATTCAGGATACTCATGATCAATTTTTGCCCATTGTGGGGAATCTACAGGGTGTCGAAACATTCCATCTCTAATTCTTTCATCTGCATGCCATGTCAAGTGTTTTGAATCTTCTTCACTGCGATACATGCGCCTAAATCTTGGTATTATAGGAAAATACCACACGACTTTTGCTGGAGTAGATTCTTTCTTCTTATATCGAGAGACATTGCATTTCGGACACGCCTTAAGTAGTTCGTATTCGTTTCGAAATAAAATGCAATCGTTAGGACATGCATGAATCCTTTCGTAACTCATTCCAATAGAACACAAAATCAGTTTAGCCTCGTAGGTTTGACTGGGAAGTTCATTATCATCTGGCAACATATCTTTTATGAGTGTTAATAATTCTGTAAAGCTTTAATCAGACCATCCATTACTCGCTTTTAAGTTGTACAACTTTAATATCGCCGACAGTCTTGTGAATTTAGTACAACCATTATATAATTCTTTCTATGCATCACTCAACAAACTTTCAAATATTTTTGGACAATCTCGAAGATCTTCTTCAACTGCTTTTGCGATCTCATCAACTCGGTCCGGCTCATATGTATCTGTATCGAAGTCAGTTGAAGCATATGTCGAACTATTCTCAAAATTAATGTTTCCTTTTTTTTTCTCACCATGTCTTATCCAACATGTGTAGCTTTGATCAATTCCATTACATACTAGATGTCCTTCTAATTCATCTTCTCTAACACATTTTCCAAAACAACATTTTTAAACAAGGACAAACTACTCTATTTGGATCTTTTGCATTCTTCACTGCAAACTCAAACAAACTCCTTCGCTCCAATTTCATACTCTTTTGACAATCGATTGGCAGACATCCATTTCCTATCCATATTATACGACCTATATAAATGCAGTTACAAAAATAATAAGCTTTTGACTAGTAGAAGACATTTAATATATATATATATATATATATATATATATATATAACAATTTCAAAACAGAACAGATCATGTGGTATGAGTTTTTGACTAGTAGAAGACATTTAATATATATATATATATATATATAACAATTTCAAAACAGAACAAATCATGTGGTATGAATTTTTAATTTGATAAAAAAAAATTTAAAAATACCTGAGACAACGTAGATGGCCGCATAGTACGTAGAGGATATGAGGGTTCCCAGAGTAGAGGTGATGAAATATGTAGAGGATATGAGGGTTCCCAACGTATATAATTATTTGAAAGATGTATTTTACAGCGCTTGTACTAAAAGCGTTGTAATATGTAGTTAAATTCAATGAAAGCGCATGCATTTTACAGCGCTTTTCAAAAAAGCGCTGTAATAGGTGGTTCAATTATTTTAAAGCGCATGTATTTTACAACGCTTGTGTAAAAAGCGCTGTAAAATAATACGCGAAAGCGCTTCATGTTACAGCGCTTTTTTGAAAAGCGTTGTAAAAGCCTTATAACATTATGCGCAAACGTCATATGACCCTACAACAGCGCTCTTTTTACAGCGCTTGTCAAAAAAGCGCTGTAAAAGGCTCCGTTATTTTTAAAATATATTTACAACAGCGCTTGTGTTTAGCAAGCGCTGTAAAAGGGGCGCTGTTAAATGTCATTTTTGACGTATTGTGTTTGGCCAAGTTAATAACATCATATGTGTCGCATTAATAAAATCATGATAGAAAAATTGTGCTCTTCCATCAAATTTACAAATAAATTAATGTTATACTTTTGAGGTTGTGTTTGTATTAGTTGTTATGTTATATACGTAATTTATTATCTAAGTACTATTTTCTTTGAGTAAAAACTTAAGTACTATAATATATCATATATAGGCACAAACTTATATCATATTTTTTTTTTATCTGTGTTGCTGACAATTGCTGCAAGACTTTAATAATGAAGTTGTTGATGAAGATTATATGTAGCAAATTCCAAAGCGTGTTGTTACACTAGCCTTTAGGTTCGATTCACTCCCATCAATCGGATGCAAATGACATAATCGGTGAATCCCCTTCAAAGTACTTGGGAAAACCTTAATATGATTTGCACTATCACACCAAGAGTATCTTTCAACAGTATGTTACAAAAAGAATATTTCGTATTATTCAATCATGCATTAGAAAAGAATAAGAGGTCTTAAAATATAAGAATTGGTGAGAAAAGTGAGGGAAATCTCCAAATTTTCATGTTTTTATTCTATCCAAAGTGACACTATTTATTGAAAAATAATGTCACTTGAGAAAGAGGTGCAACTCTTGCTTCTTCCATTCATATTGTGAAAGGGTATATAGATATAGCGTTCACATACTAACTTAATGGTTGCAACAATCTGTTGGTTGCCTTGCGCCTCTGTCTCGGGCATGACCTGGGTTCGACACCATCAATTGTATGAGATACTTGTAACACCCCGTTTTTCAAAGCGAGGGTATATTTTTTTTTTTAAAGTAATTAAACTAAAACAGAGGAATAAATAAAGAAATTTCTTTGGATAAATAATTGAGTCATTACAATTTACAAGCAGCGGAAAAGTTTCTCCAATTATAAATCCAAAACATTTACACGACATCAAATGGTACATGGAACCCATTCAAAGATGATGTCAAACTGATAATGTTAGTAAAAGTGCAGTTTTCCAAACTAAAAATACTCCAATCCAAAAAGAAGGACACCTAGTCCCTATACATCATCCTAATCTGATCATCCTACCAAAAAGCTATACACCCTGAGTAATCACCACGCGCCCCGTGAGATCCTCCTATCGTAACTGCAGTCAAGCGTTCCCATCTCCATTCCCGTCCGTAGGGTACGAACCGGTAGGATAATCCTGACTCTCATCTGAGGGCAAAGCCCAGATTTCCACAATAATTGTAAAGGGTCACCAACCAAAAAAATAACAGTTAACACATAGCAATTAAGTTTTTAAATGCTCAAAATCACTTTTCAACTAAGCATGCACCTTAACAGGATTTTTCAATATGCTAAAAGTTCATACAATACTTTGCCAATTAAAAATGAAAGTGAAAATGAAGTTCTCAATCTCCTAATTAACACATAACAAATCAAGACATGGATAAATTAATGAGAAATCAATCATCTAACTCAAACTGAGGATTTTCACTGAGCCAATCGATTGGGAAATCGATTGGGGTGAAGGTTTTAATGAAAACAGAATCCTGGGCTAAATCATCGATTTGGCAATCGATTGAGTGGGTACTGAGCCCCAGGTTTTAAGCCAATCGATTTCCAAATCGATTGGTCGAATATGGATGAGCCCTGACTTAGGCCCAATCGATTGGGCAATCGATTTCATAAATGATTTTCGAAAACTGATTACAAAATCGATTGGCTAAGTCGATTTGGTCCATTTGGCCAAGTCCCTGACTTCCATCCAATCGATTGGGAAATCGATTTCCCTGATCATTTTTCCAAAAATTCATGAATTAACTCAAGTCATTCCTAATCAAGTTCACACCTAACACTTAGCAATTCCTACGCGATTACCACGGCAATTGGGATCTCGATAACCATCATATTTACACACAATGATCAACACATAACACTTAGCATTTTCAACGCAATTACCACGATAAATCAAAATTCAAATCACTCAATCATAAACTCAAATCAAATACGACTCGCGTGCCAAGCACCCTAATGCAATGCGTATATGCCAAAATGCATGGACTCGGAATTCCAAACCAAAACCCTCCTCGAAGGGCCGTAAATCATAATTGTACCGCCTATCACAGGCCAAAGTACCAAATTACCGAGGTGCCACCTATCACAGGTCAGCACGATTTACTAAAATGCGTAAATCATAAACGTACCACCTATCACGGGTCAGTACAGTTTACCGAGGTGTCACCTATCACGGTCAACCCGATTTACTAAAAGAAAAAGCGGGAATCGTAAACGTACCGCCTATCACAGACCAGTACTGTTTACCGAGGTGCCACCTATCACGGGTCAGCACAATTCACCAAAAACGTAAATCGTAAACGTACCACCTATCACGGGTCAGTACAGTTTACCAAGGTGTCACCTATCACGGGTCAACACAATTTACCAAAAGCGTAAATCGTAAACGTACCACCTATCACGGGTCAGTACAGTTTACCAAGTGTCACCTATCACGGGTCAACACAATTTACCAGAATGAAATGCATGAGCATACACAGACTCCATCCACAATAATCGCTAAGCAAATGCAGATATTAAAAGATTCCCCATTTTAATACCCATTTAACTAAACGACTTTCAAAAAACATTAAATAAATAAGTCATTAAGAGATTCCCCTTCTTAATACCGATTTATCTTAATGATTTTCAAAACAAAATGTTAAGCAAACAGACATATTAAGAGATTCCCCATTCTTAATATACTTTTGACTTAAACGATTTTCACACAAAACATTCAGTAAACGAGTCATTAAGAGATTCCCCATTCTTAATACTCATTTACCGGATCGATTTTCAAAAACGATAGTTAAGTAACCGAGACATTAAGAGATTCCCCATTCTCAACGCCCAGTTAACTTAAACATTTTCCTCAATTACACATTAAGTAAACCGAGGTATTAAAAGATTCCCCATTTTTAATACTCGTTTCACTCTAATGGTTTTCAAATCCCACGGAAGCAAACTCAACATACTCTCACATTCAAACCATAATTCACAACAACCACACCAATTAACAAACATCAAGTATGAACACGCCAAATATGACGAACACAAATCAACGCAACATAACACCCAGATACATCAAATTTCATTTACTCATAATCACACAATGACTTCAAATTCATTTACCACGAAACATTCATCAATATAAACAAAACCTAACTCTAATGTTTTACCCATAACGCATTAGTTTCGTTTTTCCCCAAATCGATACATTAAACCCTAACAAATTCCTTCCCACACAACCACAGATAAGTCCCTAATGCAACTAGAAGTTGGAAGGAGCCGTTACCTCAACGTTAGCTTTAACGTGCATTTCCGGTACCGCGAGTAATTCCGGTAAAATCTCCGCTCGCAACGCCGCTTCCAAATTAGTTCATTAGCACCGTAGCGTGGTGGTGAGCAACTTTCCCTTCTACCTCTTCGAGAAATGAAGCTTGGATCTAGAAGAAACAGAGGGGTTTGTGTTTGGATCTCAAATACCGTTTTTTCTTTGTTTCGAATCAAAGAGGAAGAGTGGAGTTGCGAAAACCTTGATCTAACTCTCACCCAACCTTGGGTTACTAGTTTTGAAGAAAAGAAAGCGACGAAAATGAAAATGGGAGAAAGGAGGAAAAATGGGTCACGGTTAAGAGAGAAGAAGATGGAATTTTTCGTTTTCCTTCCTTTCTTTTTCTTTCCTTTGTTTTTCCTTTCTTCCTTTTTCCTTCCTTCCTTCCTTCCTTTTATACTATTTTCTTTTCCTTTTTCCTTCCTTCTAGTTTTCCTTTCTTTTTCCCTCCAAACAAACATAAATAGATAATAAATATAACTTAACAAATATCTCAAAATATCTAGATATTTGTTAAATTACCGTTTCACCCGAAACGCATTGAATTATCCGTAAAGGATTCACCGCAGTTAATTCAATTTATTTATCGACGAGAAATTTTAATTGGCATCAAAATATCTTTTTGATTATAAAACTCCAAAATATTATTAACTTTGGCTTAAAAGCCTCCGAGCCAAAATCCAAAATACACCAAAAACACATAAATGGTACTTTAAAATTATGGGTCTTTACATTACTCCCCCCCTAAAATTAGTTTCGTCCTCGAAACTATGCATCGATAAATAACTCTGGGTGTTGTTCTCTCATCTTGCTCTCCAATTCCCAAGTCGCATCTCCAGTGATTGGGTTCCAAATCACCTTGACCAACGAAACATCCTTGGTCCTCAACCGCTTAATCTTCCGGTCATCAATTCTCACAGGTGGTACTTCGAACGACAGGTTATCCTTTAGCTGGATTGTGTCTGGTTCGATCACATGAGATGGATCTGCGAGATATTTCCTCAACTGTGACACATGAAATACGTCATGAATATTGGACAGTATCTGAGGTAATGCAATCCGATAAGCAACCGGCCCAATTCGTGCAAAAATCTGATATGGTCCAATGAATTTAGGAGTCAACTTCTTCGATTTCAAGGCTCTACCTACTCTAGTAGTAGGTGTGACTCTCAAAAATACATGGTCACCCTGTTCGAATTCCAAAAGTCTGCGACGCTTGTCCGCGTAACTCTTCTGGCGATCTTGTGAAGTCTTCATTTTCTCCTTGATCTTCCTTACTTTAGCTGTGGTCTGTTGCACCATCTCTGGTCCGACAATCATATTCTCACCGTCTTTATACCAACACAAGGGCGTTTGACACTTGCGCCATATAAAGCCTCATATGGTGCCATTCCAATGCTTGCGTGGAAACTATTGTTGTAAGTGAACTCAATCAACGGGAGTACATCATCCCAACTTCCCCTATCATCTAATACACATGCTCTCAACAGATCTTCCAAGGACTGATTCGTCCTTTCAGTCTGTCCGTCCGTTTGTGGATGGTAAGCTGAACTCAATCGTAGCTTCGTTCCCAACGCTTCGTGCAATGCTCCCCAAAAATGCGATGTGAACTTCGGATCACGGTCTGACACAATACTCGATGGCACCCCGTGTAACCTCACAATTTTAGCAATGTAGATCTCCGTTAGCTGATCTACCTTATAGGTGGTCCTTACCGGCAAAAAGTGAGCAGATTTAGTTAGTCGATCCACTATCACCCATATGGAATCATTCTTTCTCCTTGTCTTTGGTAATCCGGTTATAAAATCCATGGAAATGCTGTCCCACTTCCATTCAGGTATATCTAAAGGTTGCAACATCCCAGCGGGTCGCTGATGTTCCACCTTCGCTTTCTGACAAGTTAGACAAGTGGATACATATTCCGCCACATGTTTCTTCATTCCTGGCCACCAATAATTCTGCCTCAAATCCTGATACATCTTTGTTGCTCCAGGATGAATACTCAGCTTACTCTTATGCGCCTCTTCTAAATCGTTTTCCGCATATCTGTAATTTCTAGTACACAAATCCTACCATTACACCGCAAAACATTATCTGCCCCAATCTTGAACTCAGTCGTCTTCCTTGTACTATTAGATTCCTCTTCTCTTGAATTAAGACGTCATCCTGAGAATTCGCAATGTCTTCAAGTAGTCCACTCGAGATTTTAATCATCCCGAATTTCAAAATTCCCGGTGCAAACTCTACGTTCAAGTGCAGGTCTCTAAAAGCTTCCCACAACTCTGTTGTCTAGCCATAATTAGTGAAGACACCGATACACTTCTTCTGCTCAACGCATCAGCCACTACATTGGCCTTCCCAGGGTGGTACTGCAGTGTGAAATCAAAATCCTTGAGAGTTTCCATCCATCGTCTCTGGCGCATGTTCAACTCCTTCTGATCAAACAAATATTTCAAGCTTTTATGGTCGCTGAACACGGTGAACGTGCACCCATATAAATAGTGCCTCCAGATCTTTAATGCAAAAACAACCGCGGCAAGCTCCAAATCATGGGTAGGATAGTTTCTCTCATGAATCTTCAATTGTCTCGAGGCATAAGCCACAGCTTTCTTGTGTTGCATCAGAACACATCCCAACCCCTGGTGAGATGCATCACAGTAAACTTCATAGGGTTCTTCTGATTGCGGTAATACCAATACAGGTGAGGTCGTCAATTTTCTCTTCAGCAACTGGAAGTTTTCTTCACACTTCTCCGTCCATGCGAACGGTTGATCTTTTCTGGTAAGTTGTGTCAGTGGAGCCACAATCTTAGCAAAACCTTCGATAAACCTCCTGTAGTACCCTGCAGTCTACAAAACTCCGTATGTCAGTGACAGTCTGAGGCTGTTTCCAAGCAAGAACCGCCTCAATCTTAGCCGGATCTACAGCGATTCCTCATTGGTTATCACATGTCCCAAGAAAATTCACTTTCTCTAGCCAAAATTCACACTTCGACAGATTGGCATACAATCGCTTCTCGCGTAAAATCTCAAGAACTTGTCGTAAATGTTCTCCATGCTCTTCTTCAGTCCTTGAATAAATCAATATATCATCAATGAATACCACCACGAATTTATCAAGGAATGAATTAAAGATTTTGTTCATGTAGTCCATGAAAATTGCGGTGCATTGGTAACTCCAAACGGCATAACAGGTATTCATAAATGTCCGTAGCGGGTTCTGAAAGCTGTTTTCTGAATGTCTCCTTCCCTTACTCGAATCTGATGGTAACCCGACTTCAAGTAAATCTTTGAAAATATCGCGGCCCCTCTCAATTGATCCATCAATCATCGATTTGTGGTAAAGGAAACGATCTTAATAGATTGCTTGTTAAGTTGTACTATAATCCACACATAAGCGCGAGCTTCCGTCCTTCTTCTTACTAGCAAAATGGACTCCATGGTGATACACTTCGTCTGATGAATTTCTCTCTCCAACAAGTCTTCAATTTGGCCTTTGAGCTCATTTAATTCCAT
>PGTU02009160.1:0-15047 GCA_002896215.2 Cicer echinospermum
CTCATCATCTGGACTAGCTTGATGTTCACTCAACCCCTGCTGTATAAGATCACCGATCTGCTGTAGGATAGGTGGCGGCTGTGAACTAGAAGCATCTGCACTGGTGGGCGGTACACTATAACGTGGGACCTGAGGTACACCATCTGGTCACACCAGCAGTGGATGAGACACCTGATAGAACCACTCCAAATATCCATCTTCACACTCAGATGGATATGTAGCTGGACGAAGCTTGGGAAATAGCTCTGTCACTGGCGTCACATATCCCAACCATTCCACATCTACATCAAATAATCTAGCAGGATCTGGAAGTGGCGGTGAAGGAATATACTGGATTATCCGAATTGTCTCAAACACCTCTCTGGTAGATATTTCACTACAGTGCTGCATAATCGAATGTGACCAGTATAAAGTGTGATATCATCAAAAGGAATGACACCCCTGTGATTCTCCCATGGTCTCCATATAACATCTGCAGGTGTCAATACATCAATAATACTTCTGTATTCGTGGATCTTATGTTTGCCTTGCTTATAGCACCATCTATTCATTCGGGCAAAACATTCCACGTCAGCACCCTGATCACCTCTATTACAAATATTCGGAAAATATTCGTAAATCCAGCACTGTTACAAATAAAAATATTAAATAATTAATACTAACAATTAAATACAACATAAATAAATTAAATAAATAATTAACAATTAATACTAAAATATAAATGATACCTGAAGCAACGTCATATATCCACCTAGCTGTTTGGTGTCATAATAGCAGGCATCTGAGAGGTAGTCATAAAGGACCACTAGTGCAGCAGTACCCCATGCATATCTATCTATACCATCTAAATATCTGAATAAAGGGAGGCACTTCGCATCAACTAGAGTATGACTCTTATCAGCGAAAATAGTACTCCCGACTAAATTCAACAGATATGCCCTAGCAGCACAGTCAAACCTCTCTGCTGCACACTGCCTTCTGAACACCTCCTTCAACCAATCCAATCTATAGTCTGCACCTCTAGTCTTTCTGGTCTCCTCCCAGATCTCTTCCGTGGTCACTCCTAATAGATGGACGGCAAGATTACATGTCGTTACTCTATCTACATCGGGTGGACTGTAGAACTCACCCCTAATAGGCAATCCGAGAAGATTGGCAACATCATCCAAAGTAATCGTCATTTCACCAAATGCATGTGAAATGACGATGTCTCAGAATGCCATCTTTCAACAAAGGCAAATATCAAGTTGTTGTCGATCATCTTCAAACTACCCCGTTGTAATGGGTTCAGACCAGACAAATTCACCCAATTCTCTATGGGTCGCGGAAGTACCGGCGGAGTAAATTGTTGCATTTTCTTCCCATGTGCAACAATTTTCAGCAATGGTCGCTCCTGTATACAAAAAAAAATATATGACATTAAAATTAAATTTAGACAACAAATAATAATTAATTTAAATACGTAATAATTAATTTAATATACCTCGCCAAACCATAGTCTAGCTGAAACATGATAACGGTATCGTGTAAGGACAGACAAATCATAAGGTCCTCCAGGATACCGTGTGAGCTCACCAGGTCCCTCAGCTCCATCATGTTCCTCCTCCATATGCTCTCCCTCATGAGCAGGTGCAGCCTCCTCCTGCTCATGTACATCCACCTGCTCGTGCACCATATGCTCATGTACCACATCTTCCTCATGCACTATAGAAGGCTCCCCCTGATCATTATGTCCCTCATCATCGTCTTCAATAATCATACGTCTTCTTCTCCTTGAAGCTGTCGGTCGAATCCTCTCTAGGGGATTCATCGAAGTCGATGTAGAAGTCTCAGTGTCCCGTGTAATTCGTATGATTTTTCCGTCTCTTCCTCGTGCACCCACTGAAAAATTAAAAGAATTAAATCACAATAAGTTATAAAATTATAATTAATTAAATTAAAAAAATATGATAATAAGTAGATTCCGGAAAACTTGATGCTCAAGTTCTTCGGTAACTACCGGAAATGTTGGCAATCAAGTTTTCCGGAGCACTTTCTGTACCGGATAACTTAAAAATATGTTTTCCGGAACACTCTTCTGTACCGGAAAACTTCATGCAAGATTTCCGATACCGGCAAACATTAAAACAAGGTTTCCGAAGTACAACCTCTGTACCGGAAAACTTGTTTCTCAACTTCTCCGGAAATTTTGAAAAAAAACTTACTCTCTGTTCCGGAAATGTAAAAATGTGGAATGGTAATTTTGTGAGGTTTTATTATTTATACGAGGGCAAAATAGTCATTTCATTCTAAATTTGGAGGTATAGGTATAATAAGGAGGGTACAAGGGAAATTTTTCTTTTTGTTTTCCTTTTTTAGGCCCAACTTAACATGAGCCCAAAATGACAAAAAGGTTAGAAGTTAGTAACCCTAATTACACACTTGAAGGCACAACAAAACGGCCGTGTTTGCACAAGCACAAGTGCAGCAGAAGTTAGTAAGAGAAAATCTCCATTGCTCAAATTTGAGAGAGAGAGAGACGACATTAAAAAAAAGGGATGACGTTTCGGTACGACGCGATCGTGATACCATCGTAAAAGGTTTGTGATTTCTAATTTTACTTTTATTTTTTTATTCATAATGTTATCTTAAAAATAAAAACTACATTTTAAATAAAAAAAATAAAGATCATGCAGTGAAGATAGGGATCAAACAAAATTATTGTACAAGAGAAAAATACCTTTGCGTTTTCTGTTTGTTGATACCCTCTCTGGTTTCTTCCTCTTCTCTTTCTTTATCCGTTTTTTAGTGGTGTTAAATTTTTTCCTCCCTTTGTAAACAAAATGGAGATGTATTTATAGAGTTTTTATATTTGTTTAGTTGTTTTCTTTGCTGTGACACTGTTTGAATTTGAGCTTTCCAGATCCTTGTTTGATGTTTCATTTCCTTTGCTCATCATCTGCGTTTTTTTCTACACCTCTCATGCATTCATGGTTTTGACTTATTTGTTTTGATTTGTTCTGTTGTTGAGCTTTAATTTGTCTCGTAGTTTATTTTTTAAACTCAAAATTTTGTCTTTTTGCTCTGCACAATGTGTACCAAGACTGGTTTTAAAAAATTATGTTTTTATGTTTCTCAAAATAGTTATAGCAAAGGTCAATGACACTGCATCTGAAACAGAAAGGCAGCACCAAAACAGAGTCAAACACTGCATCAGAAACATAGAGGCAACAACAGCAACAAAACAGAACCAAAGGCTTAATTTGAAAAAGTTTGACCTAATTTTTATTGTAATTTAATTTGGTTTTATTTTTGGTTGTAATTTGATTGTAATTGTAATTTGATTTAATTTTAGAATTGTAATTGTAAACTGATTTTGTATTGTAAATTGATGAGCCTAATTACTTTATTTCCATTTTTAATATATGTTTCCTTTTTGATTTATTTTTAAATAAATTGGACAAAATTTGGGTACTACATTTATTTTCTAAGTTTGAATGTGTATTCAATAAAACACTCCATAACTTTGGAACGTGCATTCTCCTTTTTTATGTGAAGGAATAATTTTGATGATTTGACCAAATAATACCACCAATTAAGAGGAAATACTTATACTTTTGGACTCTCTCGTGATCTAACACACCATCTTTATTATTAATATAAATAAACTAGATTATAGAAATTTAGAATCCTTGAAATTGTTCCTTTCTCGTTCAAGATGAACTCAACAAGAACTTTTCTTGCTCATTTTTCACTCAACCCTTGATCCCTTGGCCATTTCTTTTCTCACTTCTCACTAAATTCCCTCTTTCTTTTGTTAGTGTGAATCTTGTTGGATTTTTTTAATGAATAATCTTGTTGGATTTTAAGCATTGGTTCAAGAGAATGAAAAATAAGCTAGAGCTACTTTATGAGCAAATCCCACGAGCTAAGGGACAAAGCCCAAGTAGTGATAAGGCCCAATATATTAATTGTGATTTGTGAGACACGACTCGCAATTTCAAGTTCGTTGGTTTAGAATATTTTTCTTGTTCAGTATTTCTTTTTACTTTTTTAGCAACTTTTTTCCCACTCCGTAATGTTTTTAAAAATCAATTCAATAGACGTCGATTGTTAGTGCTTTTGACAAGAGAAAAATCTGAATGCAATGTCCCGAAAAAGTATTTGGGGCTGAGAAATAATTCACCTTGATCTTTTTCCCTCAAAAAAACTTAATTGGTTTAGAATGTGTTTTTCCTTGTTAGAAAATATGTTTTTTTATTATAAAAAAGAAAATATTCTTGATTGGATATAAATATGTAATTTATGTATTTACTTAATACTATAAAAAATCCATCTAAAATCAAATTACACTTATTTGTATATATACTGTGCATTGGAAAATTTACAATAATTTATAAAATTATATTTTTGGACCCGGTCCTCCAAAGATGAAATCCTAGCTTTGCAATTGTGTCTCTAGAACATGTAACAATGATAAAACCAAAAAAGAAAAGGGAGATAAATTTAATTTTATAATAGACTTTGGTCAATAGCATGCCAAAGCAACATTTTAAATAACACCTCCATTTTTGGGTGCGCATGTGAAACCCCAAGGGAAATACTGGTGATTCTTTTAACAAGGGTCCCATTAAAAGGCTCTATATTGATTAAAGTACTAAAGAATGGTGAGAATAACAGCTAAGAAATATGAAAGAAAATAGTAAAAACAATATGATGCTATTTCCCTTTTATCCCATATTCAATTTTGCCTTATACTCCAACTTTGTGAGTGTAATTTTAGCTGTGATCCTTAAAAATTTAACTCTATATGTTATGGATATGTTGCTCCCACGTGGATTGATAACAAGAGTTTTCGAATAATATTAATTGTAGGGTCATTAATTATTAATTATATGATTATAAATATGCAATATCGTTTAGTCAACTGAGTTCATTTTCCATTTCAAGTGGCTCGTTTATCTTATCCATCATTTTTGAAATTTGTTAGTTACCGTGTTCCAACTTTTATTTCAAAATCCAAAAGATGCATTTAAGTGGTTTGACATTAGTTTTGTCATTTTCCAAATCAATCCTTTTCAGAGTACTATCTTTATTAAAATTTAAGCAAACATTAAATTAAAAATTCATATTATTTGGTGTTGAATATTTGAATTTTTTTTATCAATTTTTATTTATAAAATTAAATATGTTTAATTGTTTTTATGAAATTTTTAACTTCAAATTTTAGTCCTATAAAAATATAATGCAAATTTTATATTCATATAAAAGTTATTATGCATAAGTATTTAATCTATATTATTATGTCAACATATATTTTTAATAAATTTTTGTAAACAAGTGTATAACATTACAAAAAATATCGTCTATAAAAAATAATCTAAAAGTCTAACTTCTAAGTCTATAACTTTTTTTTTATTTTAAAATTTTTTCATTTAAGGAATTTATATTTAATTCATCTCAAATTAAAAAAAAAAGTTTAAATTTTCATAGAGATAATGATTTAAATATTTTTTACAAAAATTGTTTCAATAGAAACTAAAATTATGATGAATATTTTAAAGGATACGTAAAGGTGTATTTAATTATATATGAGACTAAAAGTAAGAAAATTTAAATTTATAAAAATTAAAAATATAATGTTAATGATGTTATTTATATTAGGTCCAGGACCACTAATTGATTATTCTCTTTCTCATAGTTTAATTACTCCTGATGTATGACCATATGATATATATAAAATATTGTTTTTTACCCTTCTTGAAAATGAGTAGACTTTATTTTTTCATGAAATATAAGTAATTGTTTTATTTATAAAAAAAATATTGATTGGGAAAACTTGTTCCATGAGAATAAAAGGGTTATTAAAAAAAATGAAATCCAAATTAATTGTAGAGTAGAAGTAGTTACCATTTAATTACTATATTTTAGACCATCAAATGTTATTTTTGTTAATTTCACATTTAAAATAGACAAAATACTTTTCTGGTCTCCTAAGTTAATTTTATTTATTTTTATTTAAGACTAGACGAAGTAAATTCGATTTAAAGTAGATAAAATATCTTTTACGGTATTTAGTTTTTTTTTTTTTTTTTCTGATTGATCATTTTTTATTTTAAAAGTAATAATTTATCTTTTTATTGTCTTATAATGTCAATAATATTACTTTTTTTTTTTACATAATTCTTGAAAATTCATCATCTTTAAATAAAACAAAAAATTTGTTATTATCTTCAACAAAATTCATATTTTCATCAAATTCATAACTCAAATTTTCAAATAAACTCTTATTTCCATATCAAAAAACAACAAAATAAAATTCATCAAATAAAAACTCACATTTTAAGATTTAGGTTATGAATTTGACTTGGAGAATGATAGAAATAATAAAAGTGTGTTGTCTTGGTGATGTGGAGATCAAATCTTAAATTGTGAATTATTTATTTGATTGATTTGTTGTTGTTGTTGTTGTTGTTAGAGATGAAAACACAAGTTTGATTAAAGATTTGAGTTATGAATTCGATAAAAATCTGAATTTAATTGAAGATGATAGATAATTTTTTGAGTTTTGTTTGAAGACGATAGTGAATTTTCTTGATTTATGTAAAAATATAAAATAACATTGTTGATATTTTTACGACAATATCAAATCCATTTAACTTAAAATTAAATAAATAACTATAATAAAAAAAACTTAATATTATCCAAAATGATACAAGAAAAATATGTGATTTTAATGATTTAAGAATAAAAAATTAAAATACCTAAATAATAATGACAAATGTTAACAAATATCATTAGAACATTTATTAAATATCTAAATATTATATTTAAAATGTATTCAAAATCAAACATTTAACTTTGTATGCTCCTTTTTTTAAGACCTATATATGATTATGGTTTTAAAAAAAGGTGTCCTTAATAATTTTTCTTTGGCACAAATATCATAACTCTATAGCTGTATGCTAATATAATTCGCAGTCTTTTTTTTTTGTTTTTTGAAAAAAATAATTGACATTCAAAATTTTATATATGAATGGAACATTAGCTGCCAAATCTAGCTAATTGGGTCAGTCCACAAATATAGTGATTAGGGATTTATTCTAGACCACCAACAAGAATCCTAATCATTTGTAGATTGTTTTTCTTACTTTGCCGCAAGTAGCCAGCGAACCATATTTACCAAAGCGTGACCACAAATAATTTAAGTGCGCAACCATCATTAGATTCATAAACAAAACATCAAAAAAGTAACATTGTAATAGACATTCAAGATGATCTTTCGTTCTTAATTATCTTCCTAGAAATCCAACAACTTTCAGTGATCTCAGTTTACTTGCGTGTCTCAAGTCCTCAATTCCCTAACCAACACATTTTAACTCTTCTTTTCATTGCATCACTAGGTGGCTATTTTTGGGGTCAAATACGCGTTATCATCGACACCGTCTAATTAAAGTCGAAAATTCTTTTGAAAATATAAACTAAAATATATTAGTTTTTTGGACGCATTCTTCGTGCCATAATTATGTCTAATTTGTATGCTCTGAATCTTTTGATTAAAACAAAATGCTTAAACCACTACGGTACCATACCCTTAATTATCACATATAATACAAGCATGTATGTATTGCAATATTTTAATAATAATCTATTTTTAAAAATTCAAATGAAATAAATAGTTTTGTTTTAATTTAAAAAATTGAGGGAAAATATCGAAGTATATTTTAAGAGTTTTAGATTGAAAATAATACTAAAAATTATTGTAATTTTAAAGTAATTTAATTTGTTGTTTCTTAGAACCTTCTCAACAAATTTATATTCTATTGTTTTTTTGTGTCATGATGTGAAATTTAACCACTTATGTTTAAATAAAAAACAAATTTTTCCTTTTTTTTTCTTCTTAAAATAGTACTCTCTCATATTTTATATTTACACATCTGTTATTATCAACAATATCATATTTTCTATACCTTTGCTACACATCAGCATAACATTTATTTTAAGAAAAAAGCGTAAGTCCAATAATAAAATTTTATAAAGAAATGATTAATTATAAACAAAGATCATGTATTGTTATAATTATATATAAAATTGTCAATGTGAACCGCAAAGTTGCACTATTCATGACATTGTTGATATTGATATGATAAATAAAAATAATTTTCTACGAGTTGTCGTTCGTACTTTTTAGGGAATCAATTTGCTTTTTCATTACTTATAACTTTTTTTTTATTAATCATTAAATTATTACTTCTTTTCAATATAATCCATTGGTTGTTATTTGTTGCAAAAACAAATGAAACTGCGGCGAAATATGAACGAAACGTACCAATATTCTCGATCTATGTCAGACTAATGTTGTTTGTAGACAACTCAGTATGCTACGTCGTAACATAACATTAGAATTAAAGTATTACATAAATTAGTGGATACGCAGATGTATTTGTATTATTTACTAATTTGTAGCCGTGGAAGATAGACTCATTAATATTTAATGTGTTTTAGTGACATTAACAAAATTAAAATAATTTTTATGGCTATTTTTAAGTCTTAGATGGAATAATTAATTATCTCAAAATATTAGATTTTTAAATTATAATATTTAAGATTTTAAATTGGAATAAATATCTAGTTTAAATAATATCGACATTTGTCAGTTGAATTATGATTTGATAATTAATTAAGTAAATAGTATAACTATGGCAACCAAACTATCAGAACTAAGTAAACTATATATTAAACGAATAAAAGTATAGAACGATGTCATTTTAGTATCTGATTCAATTAAAAAATTAAATTAATGATCGAATTATCAAAATGTTAGTTAACTTAGTTCTTAATGTTATAATGATAATATACTATTTTAACATTAAATTATATTTTTTATAAATTTTTATGACAGTGAATTGTATATTTTAAATACTATTTTGATAATTCGTAGATTAATTTTAATTATTTGATGAATTAGAGCAAAAACTAAAAGTGTGATTTATCCTGTATTAAACTATAAACACCCACTCATTTTTCATAGAACAATTAAGAACATCTCTATTCCCATAAAAACATAATCATTATAATCATGTTATTGATCCTGTGCAAAATTGTTAAATTAAGTTGCCGACTATGGACCAATATTTAAAAATCATGTAAAATTTTAATGAAAATGAATGATATTTCTTAAAATAGTATTCTTAATTTTTATAACCGAGAATATGACTTGATCAAAGTTAACTCGATAAAAACAAGGAAAATAATATGTTTCTAAAAAGTCAACTCCTTAGAATGTCATCAATCAAATCATTATCTCATATATAAAAATGAAAAGAACTATTAACTTATACTTCTGAACAATATTGTCAATTATCATTAGAGTTTCAAATAGTTTTTAATTGCGATCAACAATATACCACTTATAAATGTGTTTCACCTTAAAATTTGCCACAATATTTATTGCCACTTAGTAATAACTAATATCTTTCAAATAACCTATTAAGCAGACTTAGTAAATTATTTAATTTCAACTGAGTTTTCTCTATTCTTAAAAATTAGATAACAAATCTCATACCACTTATTTGAAATAGTGTTCAAATCTCTTAACACTCGAATCATGCTTATTATTTATTTAAATACTTCAATATTTAAAAAAGAAAATTATATATAATCCTTTTAATTTGATCATTCTATTAAACTTTAACTTAATGTCATAAAAAATTTGTGAGGTGTTTTAACTTAATATAAACTTTGTATATGATCTCCTAAATTTATTTTAATAATGTTTCATTTAGATCTTTTTTATTTTAAAAATTTAAAATTTCAATTTAATTTTTTACGTTAATAATATTAGAATTAGTTGGCCTAATTAGTTAAGTAATTATTTAACACTGTATATGATATATGTGGTGGAAAACATGACATTTGGTGTCTACCCATCGTATAGTACAAGATTCATTTAATTCTTTAATAGTTTCTATAATTCTCAAAATTTCTGTATACTAAGAATAATATATAAAAAATATTTAAATTTTTGATGTCTCATGTATTAATTTTATGTCATTTCTCCGATCAATATCTATTTTAAATGGCACAAATTCCCCGACTTCAATAAGAGCTTCCACCTAATTCGAGAAAGTAAACTGCATTTCCAATTGAATATTAGTGCATTCTTATTTCCTTTTCCTAACTAAAGTGTTTATTGAAATTTCACATTGACATAATCCGAATATTAATATTTTACATGTGTTTGGTGATTCGCATTTACCATGGTTGGTAATCCAACACAATCAATATTTTTTTCTTACTGGTTCATTTATTTGTTGTTGACATTTTGGACATTCTTCTTACGGCTTAGCTTACTATTAGAACCACCAGAAAAGAGAGCGCACTACGCACGTGCGGAGGGATATAACATTATAATTAAATTAAAGAAAGAAAGAAAAAAGAAACAGGGTTGAGTTACACAATGACTCCAACACGTGCTATTTATTCATGACCCTTGTTTGTGACAACTGTTGATTCAGTCTTTCCCTTCACCAGAAATCTTCCCATGCTACGTCCCCACCAAACCCAAAGAGAAAAAGTTACAAGCGAGGATATTTCAGTAAATTCAAGCACACCTAGTTGAAGTGAGAAAAGCCGAACAAAACGACGACGGTTTAAACAGACGCCGACGACCCTACATAAAATTATGCTAATAGTACACCATCACTTCAATCCTTTCATCTTCCGACACATCTCTTACCGTCGATTCTGTCTACGAAAAACGGGTCCCACCTTATCACCACCGACTGTCAGCACTACAAATCTAAACGCCCTGTTATTCTATCTCTCTCCCTTGATACCAAAGCCACAAACTCACAGCAAAAACCAGCCTTTTAATTTCAATTCACATAAATTAAAATAATAATAACACATAAATAGAGTAATTGTTCTTTTTCTCTTTTTTCTTCTTCTTCTTCAACCTGGCGCAGCCTTCACTCACTATGAAACAAAAACTCGTTTAAAATTGCAGAAAAATAAAAACACAAACCCTAATTCCCAATTCGTGAACGTGGAAGCTTCAGAAATGGTTTCTCTGGAAGAATCTCGCTCTGATTCGAACCGTTTCCCTTTATCACGAAGCTACCAGTATCACTCCTCTGTTTCCTCCAAAACGCAGCGTAACATAGGAAGATCCATGCGAACCATACGATCAAGTATCTTCCAAGATGATAACAGCAGTTGCACGTTTACCGAGAGGTCCACGTGTGTATCGGAAAATCTCACCGATTCCGTCGTCGACCTCCGTCTCGGCGAACTCGCTTCCCGGAACAACAAATCCGTTAAGTCATCTACAACAGAGCAGGACCTTCTTGATCTCTCACAAGCCTTCAGTGAATTCTCCGCTTGTAGCAGCGATATCTCCGGTGAACTACAACGGTTAGCGACTTTACCATCGCCGGAATGTAACCAAATAAGCGACACCGGTGGAGATGGTGAGCAGGAACCTGAACCGGAGCCTTGCATGGGGTTTTTACAGAGGGATAATTCTCAACGGAGATTATTGAAAGTATTTCGCCGGAGGATCTTCAACCGACAGTGAAACTTCTGCATCGACGGCCTTCAGTCTTCATCGGTGCTGTGAAACGATCAGCGGCGGCGAAACTGAGATTACTTGCCAAGAATCGCGCCGATAATAGAGTTTGATCGGAGATCCGGCGCGGTTCCTTTTCTCGTTCCTTTGCTTCGATGCAGCGATCCCGTGGCTCAAGAACACGCAGTAACAGCGCTTCTGGAATCTTTCACTTCACGAAGACAACAAGAAGCTGATAACAAATCCGGAGCCGTGAAGTCGTTGATTTACGTGCTGAAAACAGAACTGAAATTCGAAGCAAAACGCGGCTTGTGCGCTTCTAAGCTTAGCTTGGTTGAGGAAAAAAAAGCTCAATCGGAGCTTCAGGTGCGATTCCACCGTTAGTTTCGCTTCTTCTTAACGGTTCCAACAGAGGGAAAAAGATGCGCTAACGACGCTGTACAAGCTTTGTTCTGTTAAGCAGAACAAAGAGAGAGCGGTGAGTGCTGGCGTGGTGAAACCTCTGGTGGAGCTAGTGGCGGAGCAAGGGAATGGTATGATGGAGAAAGCAATGGTGGTGTTAAATAGCTTAGCGGGGATTGAGGAAGGGAAGGATGCGATTGTTGAAGAAGGTGGAATTGCGGCTCTTGTTGAAGCCATTGAAGATGGGTCTTTGAAAGGAAAGGAATTTGCTGTTTTAACTCTTTTGCAGCTTTGTGCTGACAGTGTTACCAACAGAGGGTTACTTGTTAGAGAAGGTGGGATTCCTCCTCTTGTTGCTCTTTCTCAGAATGGAACTCCTCGAGCTAAGCATAAGGTATAAACTTCAACTCAATACAAAGTTCAAGTTCAATCAATCTAATGTACTTGCTTCATTCTATAGGAATCCAAAGTTTTCTTCATATGTATATTTATTTATTTATTAATATTATGGCCTGGTTGTTTCTGATATCTTGACTTTGAGTACTTGAGTTGACCCTTTATTCTAATGTAGAAATCTTTTGACTCTTTTCTGTTTTTCCTCATATGTAAATATTATACACATTGAAGAGCTGTAATTAACCTTGGCAAGAAAAGGGTCTTCTATTATTAGACTATGTTTCAATATTGGTTTGTTTGCTTTAGATAAAGTATAACACTTTTGACTGAAAAAAGTTTTCTGGTTGGCATGTCTTAATGAGAAATTGAAGTCATTTACCCTCGATTCTATTTTTAGGCATTGTTATGAAATTGATTTTAATGCGTGTTGTTAATTTATTTTCTATCATTGCATTTGACGATTTTTGTGGAAGAACAGACTTGGATCTGTATTTTTTTCTCCCTATTTCGCCTTGCATTGTAATGTTTTCTCCTTCTTTTAGTAAGGGTTCTGGTTTGTTTTGCAGGCTGAGACACTCCTTCGATATTTGAGAGAATCAAGACAAGAAGCATCGACTTCAACTTCTTAGAGAAGTAATTGCATATTTGAGTTATTAGTTAGGAAGGTAATTATACAATGTAATTGATTATTATTATGTATATAGTGGTTTGGCTGGTTTGTACAGTGTGGCAAACATATTTAGAAGGATGTTTATGGAAGTTAGAAGAAGCTAGCAATCTAAAAGACTATATAGGCTGACCCTTTAGATGCATGAATATAGCTAGGTTTGGCATTTTGCTTTCCCTTGTTTCAATTTGTTGTGTTTCCTGGTTTGACACATGGTTATCTTTGAGTTTTGGGTTGATTAGGTTTTTATAATGTATTTCTTATAGATGACCCCTAGTTTTATGAAAAAGGGCTTCTGATTTTATCATTGTATGTTTTATGTACTCCCCGCATGTTGCGAAAGTGTGGAGTTAGTACTATTGTATCTGTGTGCATAATTTCCATTTGGAGCTTGAGTTTTGTGTATTTGACACTGATGAATAGGCTGGTAAATCAACTTCATCTGTTTGAGTGGAAAATATGCAACTCTCAACTGAAGTGTGCTGTTTTTGACGATTCAACTGTTGCCCACCAAGCTTACACATGTTTGATATTTTCATGCCCAGAATTCCATATCTGATACTCTGTCACCAAATTTGGGTATGAATGGCTGAAAGACTTGGAAATAAAATATGGAATATATTTTTTCTTGCTAAAGTTGACAAAAGCAGGTAAACCAGCAACTTGTACGGCGTTTGTGTGACTTTAAATTGTCACAATTCTAAAATAGGCAAAAAAAATCTTTAGAAAAGTTTTCTTAAATCAATGTTCTTAAAAGAGTAAAGCGTGAGTCTATAAAATCAAGTAAGTCTAGTCTTATAGTTTCAGTATCAGATTCGCCATTCTCTTTTTTTCCAGCTACTGGAAGATCAGATATTGCATGTATCTTAGTACATGTTTGGTTGGTCATCGTGATTTTACCAAACCTACTATGAAACCAATCATAGATCTTAGTAAAGGATCTAAAATCAGATTGAGGTAAGTGTGTTGTGTGAGTATTAAAAATGTAAAATTGTGATAAGGGGAAGATTAGGAGGGTGTTTTATAGGAATGAAAATATGATGATGCTGTGGGTCCCTCGCGTCGCGCTGGTTGTCCTTGAAAAGCGGTTCACCCGCTGCATGCTACCAAATGAGGGTTTAAGTTACATCTGTATGGGCAAATCAGAACCCCACCTTAACCTTGAGTTTAATTCCACCACCACACATTGTTATATCATTTTTGTATCTTACATTTTGATGATCTCTATTTTCTTTTCCTCTTTCAAATCTTCTTGTCGCTTATAATAATCACCAATTAGCTGGCAGAGCAGGTTTGTTTTTGTCCTGCCGTTTGTTTGGATGGTTGGTCTTTCATTATCATAAATCCTAAGTTTTGAATTTGAATTGAATTAACCAGGTGTCGGTGGTCTCCTCTTTCGTTTTCTTAACTATGTTTTTTATATATAATAACATTATTAGCTTGATTGCTTTGCATCATCAAAAGGCAAATCTGTTTGGTGAGATAGGCAGATAGAATTGGCCTTTCTTAACTTAAAGAAGGATTTTGAATTCTCACGTCTTCTTCATTATGATCTTGCCTCTTAAGTATTTTGTAAAACTTCTACTCCATGTTGCTTTCAAATTACTATTTTCAAGTATTCTATCTGTTATATGATTATTTCACTTGAGAGATAATTACGATTTTATCCCAAATACACAACTTTTTTAACAATAATAAGCTACTACATATTGTTCATTTTAAGAATTTTATATTCCCTCCTTTGAACTAGCTATTATACTTATACCCTTTTAACCTTTGTGGACCCTTGATGATTTTTTTTTTCCATAGACTCTCTTATGTCATTGCTGTGTCTTTGTTAATGATGGTCACCATGATACTAAAATCTATACCTAGCTTGGATAGGTAGTTCTGCACCTAAATATTTTAGCTTATTATCTTCTACAAACGTAACTAATTTCTCCAAGGTCATACTAGCTGTTAGGAAGATTGGTAGACTGAATTTGGAAAACTGAATTACATTCTCATTGGTTTGTCAATGACTTGTATCAATCT
>PGTU02009161.1:0-12780 GCA_002896215.2 Cicer echinospermum
A
The DNA here is from genome assembly GCA_002896215.2 of Cicer echinospermum. Taxonomy (NCBI): domain Eukaryota; kingdom Viridiplantae; phylum Streptophyta; class Magnoliopsida; order Fabales; family Fabaceae; genus Cicer; species Cicer echinospermum. Next base: position 2 of record PGTU02009161.1, read on the forward strand.
GTGAACTTGATGTTAAAATTATTTTATACGCGTACCCAATTAATGTAATATTTTTCTGTGCGCATGATTGATGTTGAGTATGCACGTAGTTATATTTCATTTAGTTATAACTATTTTCTATTTTAAGTTACTTATTTTATAAATAATTATCTTTAGATATTACTAATATTGTGGTTGATTTCCTTTACTTTTATATATTTCCTATGACATGATGATTTTATAAATATTTGTTGTGATTTGGTAATTAATAAAAATTATTGATGTTATGTTTATTTATTTTATCGTTTTGACTATTCTATAAAAATAGTAATATTTTTATGAGTTTATTTTGAAAAATGTTATAGTAATAACTATAATTACTATTTTGAATTAGAGAATTTTGGTTATTAATATATTTTAAAAATAAATAAATAAATAATGATAGATTAAAATGTATAAGACACACTAACTTGTAGAAGCTGATTGGTACATGAAGACATGGTTTGATAACAAATCTTAATAATTATATATTAGTTATTATTAGGTTTGCTATTGCTTTCTATTTGCGGTCTGGCAAACACACGCCAAAAACAACAAAATCCTTGTTCCCCTGCTTACTATAAAATAGTAATTGCCTAAAGTATAATCGCGTTCTTGCCGCTCCTTGGGGAATTGAAAGAAATTGAGGAAATTGATACTGATGATCGATAATTGTTCAAGAAAGTTCCTCTGTTCCGTCAAAATTTCAAAATATTATTTGCACCGTTCTCCTTACCACAAGTCTATTTGATGAAACCAACGCCCAAACGACCGTATGTGAAAAGTGGCTATGAAATATCCACTGATTGGTTTTCTGATTTTGATCAATTGGTGGACAAAGAGTCATGAACAAAGTTTGTTGCTCACGGATCCTACTTGTGTGCTGAAAGCGTCAAAATAAGGTAAGGGGTGAGAGAGCGTTTGAATTCATGAGTGTAATATATTGTGAGATGAACGGGAAAAACCGTATTCCCAACGATTCATCCGGGGCTCGCAACGTATGGTAGTAGCCCTTTGAGGGATAAATTAATAAATGTGAAAATATGGAAATGTGAGATTTAAAATATAGAATGGAAATATTTGTAGGTGTTGATTGATTTAATTTGGTTTTGAATGCGTGGCATTTTGATATTATTGTGATATTTGATTTAATTTTGTTAAATGTGTGGCATTTGATATTATTGTGATATTTGATTTAATTTCGTTAAATGTGTGGCATTTGATTATTTATGGTGATATTTGTTGATTTAATTTCGTTAAATGGGTGGCATTTGATATTATTGAGATATTTGATTATTATCTTAAAATGATATTGGTTGTTGAATTAATTTTATGCATAATTTGATTAGATGAAGTTTAAAATGATGTTATAATAAAATGGATGTGTTGTGATAATTTTATGTAATAATGATAATGTATGATTAATAATGGTGAGTAATAATTTGTGATGAGTATATGTGTTGTTTGTATGATTGATGATAGTGATTCTATAAATTTTGATGAGTTTATGTGATGATGATGATGATGTGTGATTAAATTATAGTGTGTTATAAATTGTGATGAGAATATTGTGATTTCAATTTGTGTCTTAGATGACGGTATTAATGGAGTATCATATATACCAACGAGGGGAAAATAAATACTGTGAGTGATTCTGAAGTGGAGATTATTTGTCATCATATAGGTAGGGGCCCGACAAGCCTAGTGATTTCGGGGAAATACAACTGAATGAGCCTGATCGTGCGGTCTGCTGTCGAGCCTTTAGAGGCAAGATTTTTAGACCTTGGAGGTATTCGGGTGGGGAATTCCTAAATGACTTGGTAGGTAGCACTCCAAATGTCAGGAGCTACCACGCAACACACGTTTACCTCGACTGTCACATATATGTGTCGGGTTGAGTTGAGGGGATCTATGAGGACAGGGCCAATTTGAATTGTCCGTCCACCGGGATGGTGGCATAGTATCAAGCCTCCTAACCAAGTACTTCAGAGTATAGAATGGACCCACATTGTGAAGTAAGTCTAAGCTCATGCATAGCACTGCATTTTCTTGTACTGTTTTGTGTGATTACTATGTATTATGTGTGATAATATTTATTCCGATGATTTGATTTAGTGATAGTGTATGATTTCTTTTGATATTTGACTATATAATGTGATGTTTTTTCCTTGAAGAATGTTTGTGTAATATACGATTTATTGATGATTAATTGCGTGTTCATCTTATTGTATATTATACTATCAACATGATTTCAAAAAACTCACCTCTTACGTTGTTTGGTGTTTGACTGGCTTGCCTGCGTTTGGAAATCGCAGTTATTACAGGTTAATGAGTCTCGGAAGTCAGTTTGGAGAAACCCCGCCCTGATAGGTGATACCGGGAATTAAGAGTTGTAATGTGTATTTTTTACTTATGTTATTATAAATGACTTTTATATGAAACTTAGTGCAAGTAAGTCTGGGGAATTAAATCAGAAATTCTAAGTTGATTCAAGTTCATTGATATGTACTATTTTAATTGGAAAAAAAGTTGAATTGTTACATGTGTATTAGAGAAACGTATATCCTAATAGATATAAGTTTTATTCTCTTTAACAGATTTTCTTTATCCGCTGCAAAGTTTCTTCAAATAATTTAGTATACGTATTATTATAAATTTTATATTTGGGTTTAGGGTGTCACCTAAAACCCAAACCTTGAAGCGTAACTCTAAAACCTAATCCCTAAACGTGATTTCAGTCAATTTAGTCTGGTGTAAAAAAATCGCCTGAAAAGTCCATATGAAATTGAGGACATGGAGAGCTGTAGCATTCTCTCTAAAATGTATAACTGTGTTGCGGGTTTCGGTGTCAGAGTTTCCACCACTAGCCATCGATGTGGTCGAAAAATACTGATTTTGGTCCATTTATTGCTCGTGGTAATAAAAAATGCTTGAAAGTTTAGATGAAGATCGAGGACGGAGACCTTTATAGCATTCTTCTCATAAATTTATAATTGTGTTTAGGGTTTCGTGTCATATTTCAAACACTACCATCGTTTGTCTGAAAATGACGGATTTCCGTCCATTTTTGTCCGTTGGTATGAAAATCGCAACGAAAGTCCAGATGAAATCGAGGACCAGGAGACCCTTATAGCATTCTCTTACTACAATTTATAAACTGTGTTTTTGGCCTCCACATTCGAATTCAACACTAGCCATCTTTGTTCCAAAATATGGATTTCAGTCCATTTTGTCAGGTGGCTACGAAAATCACTCCAAAACGTCAGATGAATCGAGGACCGAGAGACTCTTGTTGCATCATCTTCCACTAATTTATAACTATGTTTTCGGATTCCGCCGTCAAATTTTAAACAATATCCATCGATCTAGTTCGAAAATACGGATTTCGTTCCTATATTGTCGGTGTTGTACGAAAATCAACTAAAAAGCCCAGATGAAATAGAAGGACCGGAACCCTTATAGCATTCTTTCCCTAAATATAACTGTGTTCGAGTTCCGTGTTAGATTTTTAACCCCTAGCCACTAGTTGGTCCGTAAAATTATGGATTTCGTTCCATTTTTTTTCAGGTGGTACAAATTGTAACACCCAAATTTTATAATAAATGTTTTCTTAATGAAATAGGATTTTAGAGTTAATTAATTGGTGCTGTTTAAAATATTTTAGAATATATGTGGATAAATCTTGTGACTAACATTCGTTATATGGGAATTTCTATGATACACTAATTTTGTATATATATTTGACTAAATAAGTGATATAAATTATATAAATATTATATTTTATTATTTTAAATATTTTTCTTTAAATAATAGTATTTATTGTAGATAATTTAAAACAATAAGATTTTAGCGACTCTAACATGTATACGTGCATGCAGTTAATGTGATATTTTTCTTGTGTGTTGACTGATGTTAAGTGTACACCATAATTATATTATTTATTTATAAATTTGATGTTATTTTAAATATTTATTTTACAAATAATTATCTTGATATATTAGTAATTTTAATGTTGATTTTCTTTATTTTTATATAGTTGCACATATTTATTTTACAATTAGTATGTAATATAAATTGTTGATGTATATTTATTTATTTTATCATTTCGAATATTCTATAAAGATGATGTATTTTTTATTGATTATTTTGAAAGATTGTTATAGTAATAATCATAGTTATTATTTTTGAATGAAGTGTTGGTTAAAATTATATATTTATCTATCGTTAAGGATAGATAATATTATGTTTTTAAAATGAGTATTTGGAGCAGAAACAGTTTATAGAAAAGTCAAAATATAACTATTTATTTATTAAGGGATTTCAGAAATACAAAAAAATAAAAAAAAAAATCTTGTACCAGATTGACTGTTTACACCCCTCTTATCTACTTCAGCATATTAATTTGGGCTATACCTGTTGGGACTTTACTTTCCGTACACTTGTGATTGCTCATTACACCTCCATTCCTGCATCACACACAGACTACACTCCCCTGTGTTGGGCCTTATAGCCTGTTTACTCATTGCACCTGTACATCTGCTACCTCACCCTTCCATCTGCAAAAAAGACTTTCTCTTCTTCAACAGAACAAAAACCGAGTATCCTCAAAAGGAAACCCTTTGCCTAAAATTCATCTCCACCAATTTCTTGTCATTTTGAAACGATCTCAACCTCTATCCCCGCACAAATTGTCTCACTAAATCCATTTTTGGCATCAATTTTAACAACCGTGCTCTGCTGCTTATTCAGAACAGCTTCGTTTCTTTCTCTTGGAGGGAGCTGTGTTTGACCGATGCCTCCGATCACCATCATTTGTCATCTCAAAAAAAATGGTATCATTTTTGGGATTCCTCTGTAGTCGAAACCTTCAAGAAGCACTACTGATTTCTATTAGTCAATGAACTTAACGTCGGACCTATAGCGTTCCAGCGCTCTAAAAAGGCAGTGAGACTTTTTCTGCAGTTTTTCTCATCGTTTTGACTCCATTTTTTTCCCTAAAATATATTATTAATTATTTAAAATTGATTTTTTAAGCTCAGCATAATTTATCAGTCAAGTCTCAACGATTTTGTGAACTCGTCATTAATTCGATTCACTCGTTGTACATTGTCTATCTACAGTTGCTGTTGAAAATTTCCCATTGATTTTTGTGTTTGAGAATGCGCGTCTAAATAAGGGTAAGGTGTGAGAGAGTGTATATTTCGAATTCATGAGTATTAATATATGGTTGAGATGAACGGAGGAAAACTGTATTATTTCAACAATTACACTTACTATACATCTCTTATGTGCACCAAGTTAATGTATATCACATTCATTGTGAGATTAAAATGTATTAATGTAGGAATATTTATAAGATGTTGATTGATTTAATATTGAATAAAATGTGGTATTTGATAAGATATTGTATGTGACTTGGATGTTGAATGAATTTATGTGCATTCATGCTTTGATTCAGACCTAATTTTATATGTGATGTGATAATAAAAGATGGATGCATTGTATGACAAATGATATATTGTAGTATGATACAGGTGAATGGGTCTAATTGATGACGAATTCATGAAGAATGGATTGAGTTTTATATGCAGTGATAGGTTAATTAGAGAAATAAAAAATTGTATGGATATATGTATTGATGATGAGAGATTATTGTGTCATCATATGACAGTTGAGTAGAAGCTAACGAGGGAGAAAATATGTTGTGAATTATGTGAAGTGGAGATTATTTAAGTCATCATATTGTAATCCTGACAAGATAGTGATTACAGGAAGTACAATTGTAAGTAAGCCTGATCGTGGCGATTCTGCTGAGTTGAGCCTTAAGGAAAGATTGTTAGACCTTGACAGGTATTCGGGTGTGGGGAACTTCTAGGTGAACTTGGAAAGTACAGCACTTCCTAAATGTCGGCGAGCATACCATGCACTACACTCACGTTTGACCTCGACTATCGGCGTATATGTGTCTCAGATTGAGTTGAAGGTGAATCTATACTGAGCGAGTCAGGGCCAATTGAATTGTCCGTCCACCAGGAATGGTGGCATAGTATCAAGCCTCTAACCAAGTACTTCAGAGTCATAGACATGGTACCACATTGGTGAAGTAGAGTCTAGGCTCATGCATATCATTGCATTTGTGATTGTTTTGATATATTATATGTATTGTCGATAATAATGCTTATTGAATGATTGAGATGTGTATAGTAATGTATTGATTTCCACTGTGACTTCGATTATGTAATGTATTATTCCTTGAGACGGTGTTTGTTTGATGATACAGTTTATTATGATCAAATGCGTGTTCTTGTACTTATATTATACTATTAACATGATTTTCAAACTCACCTTCTTCGTTGTTTGTGTTTGACTAGCTTGGCCCTTGCGTTTTCAAAATCGCAGTTGTTACAGGTTATGATGAATCTCTGAAGTTGAACTTTGGGAGGAACCCCTCTTCTGAATAAGTGATACCGGGAATAAGGGTTGTAATCTTGTATTTTATTTATTTAATTTGAAAACGACTTTTTTTTTTATTAACCTTTTAAGTATAGTAAGTTTTAAGAATTAAAAATCAAGTAATTATACTCAAAATCAAGCTTATTGAGATTGCCACTATTTTATAGAGTAATGAAGTCTAAAGTGTTCCTTTTGATTTTTTGAGAAATGTGATATTCTAAATTAAAAATAAAAGTTTTTTTTTTCTTTGAAATATATTTTATTTATCCGCTGCAAATTTTATAGAAATATGATATAATTATTATATATATTATTTTGGGGTTAGGGTGTCACATTAGTGGTATCAGAGCAGGTCTGTCCAATCAGGCCGAGTGGGTTTATATGTGAGTTAGAATGTCAACCTTGAGGCAATTGTTTTGACCTGTGCTCCAATTTAAGCGTTGAAATACTTACCTATTATACTAGTGTAAATGGTATATATTTTTTCTGTTGCAATACATATTCCTGAAAGATTATTCTTAATTGTTAAGTACTTGCTTATCTTGTTTGTTGTGATCTCTTATTTTTTGAAGATAATTGTTCAACTGTTTGCTTGTTCTTGTTGTATTCTGTATTTGTCAAGATTTGAGTTAATTTGAATTGTTGACATGATTACATTAATCACCTTTTGATTGAACTTGTGGCTTGTGTTTCTAAATTTGATTATTTGCTTTTTGTTACGGTGGATAGATATTAACATTTTTTTTAATTGACTAGCAATATCTTTGAAATTGTTAATTTAATTGACGTAATACTAAGTTCCAATGATAGTAGACCTTGCCTTTAAGGTCATTATTAAAGTTTTGATCTTGCTAATGAAATCAAATTAGAATGTTGTAGTAGCCGTGAAATATTAGGAAATTCATATTGTTAATAATATTAATTCTTAAATATTAGAGGTTGTTAGACCTTGTAATTTTTTTTTTTAAAAAACATTTGAAGAAATTAATGTTAAGTTATTTTGTAAAATGCAAATAACTTCGGTTGAATTACTCTTGATTATTTTAAAGAAATAAAATTGAGATGAATTTTTGTTGATTTATCAAATAACAATAATTATATGCTACTACTTTATATGTAATATTTAAATAGATCAAAATTTTACACCATATTTTACTACATGTACTTTTAAAGAAAAATAAAAAGGATTTGTTGTTATGTTGGTTTAGAGGGGCTGATGTGAATATTGAATTGTGAGCGTGTTGAGATATTTGTTTGAATGATTGATTTAGATACATGAACTCATTAGAGTTAAGTTGACGATAGAGTTTAGATTTTAGTAACTAAATATGGTAAAAAAAAATTCAATGAATAAAATGTCTATTAATTAAAAAAGAGAAGGAAACACAAAATAAAATAAAAGTAAAAAAATTGTTTTTAAAGTTTGATTTTTCATTTAAACCACTTGGAAAGTATTGATGTTTTATCTGAATGATAAATGTTTTTACATTTCTTTTGAAATCAATTTAGGACATCGTCATGATTTTGAAATAGTATAAAATTCATTATATTAGCAATAGTAATTCTCGAATATTCGAGTTTGTTGAACTTTTAAGTTAGACTTTTAGAAAGAAAGAAAATTGTGAAGGAATCAAAGTTGATTTATTTATAAAAGGAAATATTTTATGTTTTAATCATGTTGACTATTTTCAGAGAAGTAAATTGTGTTGACATTGGTGTTGATTCTTGAATATATATATATATATGATGAACTTATTAAAATTTAGAATTACCATAAAAGAGAAAAAATAATTTATGTCAAGTTTGACTTTGTGTGGTTTTTTTTAAGAAAATCTAGAGGTTAGTTGTAAAAATAGTTTTAGAAATTAGGAAGAAAATATATATAACTATTTTAGAAGTTTTGGTGTATTAGAACATTTTGTATCTATTTTTATATACATGATTTGATTTTATTTCAAAAATATAGGTTGAAAATATGGTTTTATGAGTGCTTAAATATTTGAGGGTATTTTTGATGGTTAAGGTATTTGTGAAATTTTTAGTAATGCTTATTGATTTAAAAATAGTTTAAAAAGAATTGTATGATTTATATTAGAAATACCAATGAAAAGTTTGTATTCTAAAGAAAAAAAATTTATGGTATTAAAAGATTAGTGATACTTTGAAATAATTTAAGTGTTTGAAATCAAATTTAGAGTGTTGATTAACCATTGAAATGATTTATGATTTATACTACGATATTTATTTTGGTTTTATGATTGGTTATATTAACTTTGAGTAAAAATAGTTGCTTTACTACTTGCTAATGAAAAATCTTTGTTTAATTTTGTTAAATGATAAGGACTATTTAAAAAAAAAAGGCTAAATTAATAATTTAATTGTGATAAAAATTAGTTGTGGAATTGCTAGGAGAATATTCTACATCATGATGCAATTGTTGAATTATAGTTATATGCATGTATATGTGGATTAGGTGATGTGAAATGTTTGTGTTTTCAAGCGTTCCTTAAGTGTTGAGAATTGTGAATGTGTTCGAGTAAGTTGAGTTGTGTTTAAAAGTGAAATAATTCCATATATCTTTATTTATTGATAGTGATTCATAGGCATGCAAGTGTACTTCTTTTGTTGTTGTAACTAGTTATTAATTACAAATAAAATTATTAGGAATGTGTAATTAAGTGTGTTTTTAACTTGAAGTAAGGAGTAGGAGTTGTGGCATCCGCCTTCGCACTCCAGGAACAATGTTAAAAATACTTTAACTTACCCTTGTTTGAATTGGATGACTACAGTTATAGGTTGCTTTAACTAATTGACTCGGATGAGTAGGAAGAGACTAGCTACCGCAATGACTCATCGTCGATAAAAGAGGCAAAAAATAAACCCCATTATTTTATAAGAAGTACCTTTTAGTTTTATTCTTTAAATAATTGAAAAAACATGTTCATTGCGTATGTCAATTGAAAGAATTTAATATTAAATATATGTTATTGTAAAATAGTTATCTATCATTGACCTTTTTTTTTCTTTCTCCTTGGATTATGTATAAAGTATATTTTATAGAGTAATTGATTGTAAATCTAATTATAATTTATTAAGTTGTTAGATGTGTTAATATTTTAAAAAGGTTCTCCTTGTCCAAGCTTAAGTTAAAATTATGAATGTTTAGTGATAGGGTCTCTCAGTCCCGATTAATCTGGACTTTTTGGGCGATTTTCTTCCCCCTCGACATAAAAATGACAAATTTTGTATTTTCGTACAAAACGATTGCTAGTGGTTTGAAATCTGACGCGGAACCCGAAACACTGTTATAATATTAACAAGAAGAATGATATAAGGGTCGCTCGGTCCTCGATTTCGTTTGGACTTCGGCGATTTCGCAACCAACACTTAAAAAAATTGACCAAATTCCGTATTTCTCGAACAAGACGATGTCTAGTGTTTGAAAATCTGACGCATAACGCGAAACACTATTGTATATTTAGGAGAAGAATGCTGTAAGGGTCTCTCGGTCCTCGATTATCTGCACTGTTGGGCGAATTTCGTACCATCCCGACAAAAATTGACCGAAATCTGTATTTTCATACAGACGAGGCTGGTCTTTGAAATTTGAAGCGGAACCCAAAACACAAGTATAAATTTTGGAGAAGAATACTATAAGGGTCTCCCGCGCCTCGATATCATATGACTTTTCGGGCAATTTTCATATCACTCGACTAAAATGGACCAAATCCGTATTTTCGAACAAGACGAATGGCTAGTGTTTAATCTGACGCGGACCGGACGAACGCAGTGGTAAATTTAGGGAAAAAATGCCATAAGTCTTCTGATCCTCGATTTCATCTGGATATTTTTAGGCAATTTCGTGCCACCCGACTAAAATGACCGATATACGTTTTTTTGAACAAGAGATGGTTAGTGTTTGAAATCTTGACGGGAACCCGAAACACATTTATAAATTTAGAAAAGTAATGCTATAAGGGTATCTCGTCCTCGATTTTATCTGGACTTTTCGGGCGATTTTCGTACCTCTCGACAAAAATGGACCAATATCTGTATTTATTGACCATAATATGGCAAGTGTTTGTAATTTGACGGCGGAACCCGAAACACTGTTATATATTTATGAGAGAATGCTATAAGGTCTCCCGGTCCTCGATTTCATCTAGACTTTTGGGCGATGTTCGTACCACAATAAACAAAACGGTTCGAAATCAATATTTTCGAACAAGAGAAATGGATAGTGTTTGAAATCTGACGCGGAACCCGAAACATAATTACAAATTTAGGAGAAAAACGCTATAAGAGTCTCCTGGCTTGGATTTCATATGGACATTTCAGCGATTTTTCGTACCTATCGACTAAAAAGGACCGAAAATATGTATTTTCGGACCAACACAATGGCTAGTGTTGAAATCTAACGCAGAACTTGAAAAAGGTTAATATATTAAGAGAAGAATGCTATAAGGGTTTCCCGGTCCTCGATTTCATTTGGACTCTTGGATCGACGATTTCGTACACTGACATAATAAGGACTGATATCTGTATTTTCGGACCCGACAAGAGGGCTAGTGTTTGAAAATTTGATGCGGACCTGAAATACTATTATATATTTAGGAGAAGATGCTATAAGGTCTTCGCAGCCTCGATTTCATCTGGACTTTTCGGACGATTTTCAATACAGCTTAGAATATAATGGATTGAAATCTCTGTATTTTCGTACCAGACGATGGCTAGTATTTCAAATTTGACATGAAACACGAAATACAGTTATTAAATTTAGAGGGGTCTCTCGTCGTCGATTTGCTTTCTGGACTTTTCGGGTGATTTTCGTGCCCCTGACAAAAAATGGACCAAAATATATATTTTTGGACTATACGATGGCTATTGTTTGAAATCTGACCGGAATCGAACACTGTTATATATATTAGAGAAGAATGCTATAAAGGTCTCCGATCCTCGTTTCAACTTGGGGTTGGTTATATTTCGAGTGATTTTTCGTACCTCCGACTTAAAATGGATCGATTCCGTATTTTTGAACAAGACAATTGCCAGTGTTGAAATCTGAGGCGGAACCCGATACTCAGTTATAATTTAGAAGAAGAATGCTATAAGGCGTCACTGGTCCTCGATTTCATGTGGTCTTTGAAGCGATTTTCGTACCAACCGACGAAAATCACCGAAATCCGTAATTTTCAAACAAGACGATGGCTAGTGTTTGAATCTGGCGCGAAAACCCGAAACAGAATAAAATTTTGTAGGAGAATGCTAGAAGGGTCTCTCGGTCTCGATTTATATGGACTTTCAAGCAATTTACGTACCCTTGACAAAAATGGACTAAAATATGTATTTTCGGACAGACTTTGGCTAGTGTTTGAAATCTAGAGCATAACTCGGAACACAAATATATAATTTCTGGAGAAGAATGCTATAAGGGTCTCGGTCTCGATTTCATCTGGACTTTTCGGGAGATTTCAACGATCCAACTAAAATGGACCGAAATGCGTATTTTCCAAAAAGACAATCGCTAGTTTTGAAATCTGACGCGGAACCCTAAACACAGTTATAAATTTTGGAGAAATAATATATAAGGTCTCTCGGCCTAGATTTCATCTGACTTTTCAGGTGACATTCGTACCACCCGCCTAAAATGGACCGGGAAATCCGTATTTCGACCACACGATTGATAAGTCTTTGAATCTAACACGGAACTCGAAACACATTATAAATTCGAGTTCTGCGGTTAGATTTTCAAACACTGCCATTGTCTGGTCTGAAACTATGAATTTCTGTCCACTTTTGTCGGTGTACGAAAAATCGCCCGAAAAACCAAATGAAACCGAGGACCATGAGAACCCTTATAGCATTCTTTCTCCTAAATCTATAACTGAGTTTCGGGTCCCATTAGATTTCAAACATTAGCAATCATCTTTTGGAAATACGGATTTCGGTGCCGTTTTTTTCGGTGGTTTGAAAATCACACAAAAAGTTCAGATGAAATCCAGGACGGGAGGACCATGATAGCATTCTCTCCATATTTTATTTACTGGTTTTTTAGATTCCACGCTAGATTTTCAACACTTGCCATCGTCTAAGTCTGAAAATATAGATTTCGGCTTTTTTGTCGATGTTATGAAAATCGCATGAAAATTCTAGATGAAATCGAGGAGCCTAGAGACTTTTATAGCATCTTCTCCAAATTTATAATTGTGTTCCGAGTTCCATTTGGATTTCAAACACTAGCATTTGTTTTGTTCAAAATACGAATGTCGGTCCATTTTAAGTAGGGTGGTATGAAAATCGCCGTGTCA
>PGTU02009165.1:0-18193 GCA_002896215.2 Cicer echinospermum
AAAAAAAAATTAATCAAAACTCATAAAATTAATTATATTCTTCAATATAATACAAATTTCATCAAATTCGTAACGCAAATCTTCAAATAAACTCATATTTTCATACTTTATTTGATATTGTTAGGAATAAAGGACTAAATCGAGAGAAAAAAAAAGATAAAGGACTAAAACGTTACTTGAAATTAAGTTAAAGGACCACATATGTAATTTAGCCTATTATATAATAGCAAAATACTTATATGTTCATACAAAATCATGCGTCATTTGATAACCTTATTAAAATAGATATTATAGTATTTTTTTTTATTAATGAAAGATATTATAGTACTAAAATGTTAAAAATTTATCAAAGTTTATATATATTTTTTTAACAAATTATCAAAGTTTAAATGCGATCATTCAAAATAATATTTTTATTTACATTATCAAATAAAATATTCATACATATATATACACACAGATATACCTTTAAAATTTTTATGATAACATAAACTATTAAGTCACTTATAATCATAGACTAAGCATATAATGTAAATACGAAATTCAAGGGAATGCAGCTTAAAACAGATTTTTTTCCAAAACAACTCAAATTATGTTATAACAACTGCAAACTGAGTTTAATTGCATAGTCCAGACTGACAGTGCTTATTAAGTATTCATAATTGAGTAAATGAGCACTGTTTGTGAAAGCTTATTGATGTCTATGTATAGAATGAGAATTTTAGTTTTATTTTTCAAATAAGACCTCATAGTTCTTTGCAATTTATAAAATAATACACAAAGACAGAAAAACAGGCCAACACTTTGGTCAGAACGTGTAACCCAATTTTAAGCATCAACACTTGAATCAAACATTACAATAATTTGTACTCAATTTGAAGGTAATTGAGTCTAGTTTATCATAAAACTAACAATCCTCAAACTAAGTGTATATGAGAAAAAGGTATTGACCAAAAAGCATCACGATCATAATGTCATACTAACACTTTAACAACACTATTCAATCACACTAATTTAACTAACAATCTTTGTAAACAATAATGCTACAAATTATGAATAAATCAACAATGAATACATCAAATCAACATCAGAATGTCAATTTACTCAAACTAATTTGTCACAATAGTAAAATTCAAGGTCTTTAATTTCAAACGCATCAAAAGAGTATAATTTTATGTCATCAAAAAAACTCAATTATACAATAATGTATTCTCAATTTCAGTCATAGAACTTCACATGCATAAATTATTTTAACCACCTATTTCAAAACCCCTAAATCTAACCAAAAATAAAATAAAAAATTCATTTCTTCTTTTCAAACCCTTAAATCCCAAATCCCTAACCTATAGAAAACATTATCTCATACATGCATGAAAGGAAAATAGAAAAAGAGAAACTCACATCTTGATTTCCAAAAGAATTGAGAAGATGCTGATACTTTCAACTCTTTCTACCTTGACTTCTACCAAAACTTGCACCTTTCCTTTCTCTTTTCTTGTTTTGTTAATGTTTTTTTTTTCTCCTTCTCTTCTTCTCTCTCTCACTCTTTCTTCTTCTCTCTCTTACCCTTTCTTCCTCTCCATCTCTTTGTTTTTTTCTTTTCTAATTTATGTGTTCCTCCTTTCTTTATTTTTTTGTTTTGTTTTTCTTTTCTTCTTTTTCTCCCTTAGTTTAGTAATTTCTCCCCTTTCTTTTCTTTCTCTCTTTATTTATTTATTTATTATTATTATTATTATTATATTTTATTATTATTGTTACAAATTATAATTATATACTAAAAAGTAAAACATAAAAAAAATTACTACCAATTATTTATTCTAAAGAGGGATATGAGTACTGGTTGAGGAAGAACCACAAACCTGCGAGTTCTCGTTGTTCGTTTTTCCACTTTGTGTCTCAGAATTGTTGTTGGAATACCTTTCGCTATGGATCAAGGTATTCCTAAATTTATATCTTTAATAAATTAAATATATTGTAGATCCTAATATATACATGCTCACAAGTTTATCCATTTCCGTACTAAAATATAATTGTAGTTGCAATATATGATAGAGCATGTCCATAATGATTAGATTCATTCCAAAAAATTTCATTGAACATATTTAATTATAATACAAATTTATATAATTTAATTGCTTCAAAATACAAAACATTTTTCTTTAGTATATGGTTTAATACAAGTAGGTTATAATTAGTTACTGATACATTTTCTCTTACCTTTATAGAATATATTCAAGACCACTCACTAATACCAAATTCACTTATTATTTTAATTGATTAATATTTGATGGATATAATTTTAATTAATTGGATCGAATAATAACATGTATTCTCATGCAATGATTTGATAGAATAGAATTAAAATTTGCATGTTAATAAATTTTTTTATTTTATAAATTATCGGGAAAGACATATTTCAAATGACACCACTACTAAGAAAAATATATATATATTAACTAATTAATTGTAAAGATATTATCGTTTCGAACTACTAACCCATTGACAAATCACATATTTGTACATGTTTCATATCAAATAAAGTATAACCATGTATATCTAAAAGATATTTTTAAGAGACCACTGTTAATGAAATACACGTGCCTCTTTTACCTAATACATTAAAAAATGACAATCTTTTACTTAATACAATTTTATCTTTTAACTAATTAATTCGTTAAAAACCATCTTAAACTAATGTTTATCATGTGTATCGTTTATATAATATATTATAATTAATGTATTATATTTTCTTTAATTTTTTTATCTAGAAGATATTTAAGAAATACACTATTACTGAAATGTATATATTTCTCTTTTAACCAATTGATTCTTACAATATCATTTTTTAACTAGTTGACTAGTGACAAATATTTATCCTATTTATGGTTTATACAATAGATTCTAGTTAGTAAATTGCAATTTTGTTCAAATTTTTATCTAAAAGATATTTAAAAGACACACAACTAATTAAATACATAATAGTCTTTTAACTAGATAACAGACCAATCTTTCTATCTCTCTTGAATACTATTTATAAAGAAGTTTACGAGAAATTGCACCAACTTGGACCTTGACTAAAGATACTAAACGTATATGGGCCTTGAGTCTTGAAAAGATACGTGTGGTCCTTGAGCCAAGGACTGAAAAGAATTTTTAAGGGAAAATTGGATTTTGTACCTCCATAATTAGACTTGTATCCTTTAATATATAAAAAATTCATTCCAAGGTAAAAAGATTTCTACAAAATCGTACTCCTAAGAAACTTTCCGCTACATTAATTTTCCCTAAAAAATCTGGTGTACAAATTAACTTTACTAGAAATTTTATTTTCAAAAAATCCGATATACAAATTTGTTTTTAGATTGTAAAAAGATTTTGAATTTTTGAAAATTCCAAATTTCTGGTAGTTAATTTTATTCTACCAGAAATTTCAAACTTTTAAATTTTTGGTACATAATTTTTTTTTATTATGGATTTTTATAAACTTTTTATTTTTTTTAAGTAGGGATAAAAAAAACACCATTATGTATAGATTTGACTGAAACATTCACAACTGATCAAATTTTTGACTTACGAGAAGCTTTTATATCACGGGCAAGAGAGGTTGGTCTACAATATCGAATAGATGTTATCATTACTCATTATAACATAGAGACTATAAAGAGAGGATGCACGTCAAAGTTAATTATTGGTTGTGATAGAGGTGGAAAATATAAGTCAAATAACTCATGGACTTCAACTAAAAGTTGTGGTTTTCTGTTTAAACTTAGATCGAGACTATTGAAAAATGGTAAAGGATGAATTATTAGTTAATGTGTGGACTTCAAAACCTTTAGTTAGTGGATACATTTGAGAATAATGCATTTGTGGGACGTTTGAAAGAGGAAGATAAGAAACATATTGATGAGCTGTGTCGCGGCCTAAAATTTCGAGTGTTTCTCGAATTCAATGGAGTCGCCACCAAAATTTATTTTAAAACAGGGAAAATATTGGAAAACCCTTAAAAATAGAAAAAAAATGGTTTTTGAAACCAAATTTGAGTTCGGGAGTCGATTATGCGTAGGGAAGGTATTAGCACCCTACGACATCCGTTAAAAACGGTTACCTATAATTAATGTGCAAAATTATTTTAACTTAATTATATTATTTTTTCTTATTATTAAATATGAATGACAATTATTACTATATTTAGAATATGATTTTGAAATAAATATGTACTTAACAAATAAAGGACAAAAAAAGAAAATTTTATTTATGTGCTTGACAAGAATGTGATCTTGCTCCTACATATCTCCCGGTGCGATGGAGAAATCAAAGCTACGTAGATCTTGATGTATAAAATGTTGATGTGTTGATTTTTTTTAACGAAAATGGGTTTTGTTATATTTAAAAAAATGTTTTGACAAGAAAAGCAAATAAATTTGTTTGACTTAAAAAAAATTTTAAAATACGAGTTTTAGGGCTATCAAGTTGTACAGCTTGTGTCCAAAACTCAAGGAATAAAGAAGATGTCACATCTAATTTAATCCTCTAAAAATATTTTATTATTCTCGATTTTTTTAAATTGAGTTTCAAAACCACCAAGTAGTACAACTTGTGTTTTAACAACTCGAAGATAAAAAAGTCATGTCTAAATAATCAAATTTAAAAGGTTAAATTTATATTTATTTGTTAAAAATAAAAAAATAAAGAGAGATTTAAAACTATCAAGTTGTACTACTTGTGTTCTAACAACTCAAAGATTAAAACAAGATTACATCTAATTAATTATTTATAAAAAATAAATTTTTAAATTATCAGGTTGTAACAATTTGCGTCCTAAAAGAATAAAAAATATCTCATCTAATTAACCCTTCAAATTCAATTATCATATCTTTGCTTTTTTTTAAAAATAATATAAAAAATAAAAAACTGATGTTAAATATTAAATAAGTTTAAAGTTCTACGAAATAAAATCAGAGTAAACACACAAAAAAAGCAAAAAAAAAATAGTGAAAAGATATATAGATTCTAATATGATCTATTAAATAATAAACATTTAATAATAATAATAAATAATAAATAGTCATTATGTGAGCTCTTCAAATAACTTTAACTAAACAATTGATTGAAAACAAATTTTAATTTTGGGTATTTAGCACATCCAAAGTTAAATAAAATCAATTAATCCACTCCAATAAAAATAAATGATGTTTATTAACATTTAATTACATTTGGTATTTATTTTATAATAAAGGAATTAAATAGAAATCAACCCAGAAGTTTATTAATTAATAAAGTTATGGAATATAAATGACTAGCAAGACTAGCTAATAGGAAATCAAAGTATCGTGAACAGCTGGCACAACATTCATACAGGCTGGCAACAAGCGTGCTTCAATAAAGCCTATCCCAACAACAAAAAAAGCAATCTTGGCAAATTGGAAAATCTGAAGCTAAAGACATCTCATATGGCATAATATTTATATTATTGATCCAAAGATTATTTTAAGCTTCATGAATACTATCCATAATATAACTCAAAATGAAATATATTCACGAATCAAAAATATCATAATCATGACACAAACAAAATCACAGAGTATTTCTATCTTTCATAAATAATTAAACACTCTCTAATTGAGAGCTATCTCTAATATAAGAGGCACTATATTTCAATATGTAATAATAAACATTAATGAAAGATACATCGCTTTGTTCAGATAATACCTGATAAGAAAGGAGATGGTGTCGCCGGGTGCGAGCATCAAGTACTCTTAAAAACACACGAGTTATAAGATCACTATTTATATAGTTTGTAACTCCTTTCTTTATGACTGACTCATGCACTTACTTTATAGATTTGATTTGTTGATTTTTCAGAAATATCAAATAATAACTATATTTTATTTTTTCTCTCTCTTATTGTGTAAAAATAAAGAGGAGAGTAACTCTTATGTATAATTCTTTTTGGAGTTTTTTTTTTATTTCACGTTATATTATTGGAATTTATTTCTATAGGCCATTCTGCTCTGAAGACTATTCTCCTATCAAATCTAATATTTCTTTTTACCTGGTTTGTAGGTAATGAGTTACTTCAGTGATATTGTCGGTTTGGTGGTCATCATCAATATCTTTCACTATATTAATACATATCATCCTTTTAATGAATGACTTTCATTACTGGTTATTTGTGATAATATAGATTTAGGTATATCATATTCATATATGATCTGTATGGTTCATATTTATTTAGTCTTCTAATCTATTATATTATTTATAATAATAATTATATAACAAAATATATATCTCCCCCCATTGTATATCTTGGCTAATGTTTTCACTAATTATCGAGACTGTAAATTTATTGATATAATTTATGTATATCTCATACTAATTAGTATACATATAGCAAAGGTCAATGACGCTTTAGAGAGCAAGCTGACTAACTAGGAATCAGGTCATATGACAAATATATAACAGAATGCACTCATCCAATATCCAACTATCAGACATCAGAGTCAAAACTACTTACACTGATAGATCATACTCTCTACGTATCTAATAAAACAGATTCTCAACAGGACTAAAATAATTAAATTAATATATGATAATAAAAGAGCAATATATGTACGCAATTTACGATCATATTAGAGATTTCTCAGTAATTTGTGGGATATGCAATATCAGATGGATATGGTGTATTGGGAAAATTATTTAAAGGATTATATATACTTAGATACAGTATTTGAGTGACAGATATGGGTAAATTTGTGAGAGTTTGCCTTATTATCTAAATACTGGCAGATATTACAGCATATACTCTTCTTGTCTGGTTTGACATATAACTATTTCCGTTACTTTTGTATTGTGTCACTATTGTTAACAGCAATAAAAATAAAATCTATTGAAAGGGATCCACTTCACATAATCATTCTTGTCACTATTCATCAGCTGCAGTATAATAATATCAACCTACTCTCTTAATATCATTTTCTACATCTATGAACAATATGGATATATTATTTGAATTATTTCTCAACACATATAGGAATGTTTTTTCAAACCTCGGTGTTCGATTTTCTATTGGTGGTGAGGAAGATTGATTCAAACGAGTATAGATAGCGGATTCTATTAATTACCTCATATTTACTAAACTACAATTTTCAAAAAGGTTGTACTCGTAATAAGATATGGTTAGAATTTGAGTGCAGAGGTTGTGATATGTTCATGAATTTTATCTCATGGAGGGGTGGTTATATTAGAATCGATGCTCTGTTTCGGATATTTATATATAGCTCTTTGGTGTCGTTAGATTTCGACTTATTTGAACTAAGTGGAGAGATTGTGACTCAGGTCTTCGAGATTATTAGGTTATACCGTATATTTCCGTAGATCGGAGCGTATGGTATAGTAGGATCATGTGTGTGTTCGCTTTTCTGTGTCATTTGTGTAATTGGGATATTGTCTCTATGGTAGGATAATGAGCTAGTAGAAATGACTTTATGCTATGTGGATCGTGCTCTCGAGATGGATTTATTCTCGTGGTTGTTTGGATGAGGATATAACATTAAAAGGTGCTGTCTCTTGCGGTAATATTTACGTTGTTATTATACAGAGTTAATGGTAGTTGCGCCTCAGTATTCTTAATATAGGAATTATTTTAAAAGTTGTGATATATCGTCTTCATATTTGTTTATATTATTCTGGGCATGGTCTGGATAGAATTTCTATATAGACATGTAAAGTTGTGGTTATGGTTGTTCGAATTGGTCTTTATAGCCTCTGAGGTGAGTTTGTGATATTTAAATGCAATAATTTATACAAAAATGATCCGGTTTCATGTGTGTGTGTGATTTGAGTTGTTTTTTTATACTTGTGAAAATTATTGTATTCGTAGGTATATCACGTGGATTGGGTATTTATGTACAGTGTTTGTTGACTTAGATTTCATATTAGAACTAAGGAGTAGGTACTACTGTACATGTCTTGTTCCATTGAGTGTGTCACATTGATCCTCTGTATTTGCGCTATAGACCGAGTAATAAAAAGACATGTGGTGCACATTAAGTGTTCGATGCGTTTTCTAGTCGAGTAGTTTGGTCTTGGATCCTGGATGAGTTGGACGGTTAGAGTTAGTGCTCTATCTAGATAAGCACTAGAATGAGGCTTTGATTCGAGGGTTGGCTGTTGGATTCGGCTCATATATGAGCTCTTGGGGGATTGCTCGATGATGGATCTATAGGGAAATGAAAGATGAATCAGGTCTTGCGAATCTGGTGAATAACCGTGGTGATGAGTTGGAGATTCTCCATGAGCGATAATCGATATAGTGTATCGGTCTCGGTATATTGTATTGTACGGTGTGGAAAACTGATGTTGGTAAGAATCGTATGTCGTGTTCTAGATGGCTGTGTATGAGGCATGGATAGTGCCTAGGCGGCTGGAAAGGTATGTATTTAGATTTTATTCGGTCGTGTCGATAAATTCAGGAAAGTTGATAAGTTGGGGTATCTAGATCGATATCATTACGGTACGTGCATGATCGCATATTGAAGTTATAATGAGTGTTTGATCATTAGATTGAATGAGTTTTTCGAGATTAGGTGAAGGGAAAAAAACTGGTTGCATCACAATCATGTTAGTGAATGTTATGGGAGGTAGGATAAAACTATTAATGTTATACATGGTTTTTAATGAATACTTCAAATATGCGCAGTTATTATATGAGAGAATGAAATGTTTTGAATTGGTTTGTCTGTAATTTGTGATCTACGCCGATCCAGTTGATGTCATTTACTCGGTCTTGATGTTATCCTCACGTCATCAGTGTATCTATGATAGCTATGAATCAATATCACATTTGCGCTAGGTGGAATTATCTCAAGGTAAGTTTCTGTGTGTCCAGTTTATTTCGTCGATGAGAAACCAAAAATCTGTTGTGTTGGAAAAATGATTACCTCTACTCTTTAAATTTTTAGCACACGCACTCTCAATATTATCTTTTCCCTTGACTTGGGAGAATCAACGTTTGTCTACCTCGGTGCGTGTCAGAGTTGTCTAATGTCAATAAATATTAAAAAAATTCTTATTTTGTATAGTTTGTATAAACATATAGATATTCAAAATCCGATAACATTTTATATACCTATGATTACAAAACATAATATTGGGAACAATAGAAGGACAGCTTCTCGTAACAGTAATATAGACACTTGGTATATGGAGTCATATAAAGAGGTGTAACGTACAACATGGGATACTCAGCAATTAAATTCGAAATATGTCTATGTCTTACATTTTAAAAGGCAAGTACAATCAATGTATTGTCCTTAGCGTGGTGTTACATTAGTACGCGGGAGGACCTGAGTGTACTATTATTTATGAGCTAAAGTCTACATTATATACATGATAACTTGTTATGTCATTTAAACATCATTATTAGTTAGGTGAATGCTCACAATAATCAGGCTTCCAAGAATAATAATTTCCAGGTTTGATTGGGCTATGACTATGACATTTTTTGTTCCTTTATCATCTCTCTATAATCTCATCTTTGAGAGTCAACACTTGTTGACAACTTCTTCCTTATCACCTATACTAATACACGCTAATACGAGAATTGATCTCTAATTTTAATGTGTCGAAGTTATGAGATGTTCGACTTCTTGTTTTTGATTCCTATGTGTTTTTTGCACATCGCTCATTGCGAGCTTCTCACTCATATTACTCTGTCTTTTCTTTTTCACAAGTGCCAAAATTCTTCATTTTTTCTTATTTCTTTGACTGCCTACTCGTTTGGACTCACCTTTTTATCGTTTTTGCACGCTGGTCTATACTTTCCATTCGTGTTTTCTCTTGAGCAACTGAGTATACTAAAACTCACACTGGCCTCAAGAAAAAAGCATCTTTGTTAATGTTTCTATTCCACACAGTATGGTTCCTTGCTGGTCAAAATTTTCGGGGCCCAACTTTCCCGAAAATCCTTTTTTATATGGGGCTCAGTATATGTGTCATTTAACATAGCTTTGCATACTTTTGGTATTTTGAAGAGTTGCTAACAAAATGAAGTAATTTGCATACGCAAAAATTCCTTCCTCTTGTTGTTAAACTCTTCGGAGGACGGTGTATCTCGTCTTTTTATATTTCGTGAATTGATGCCATGATTTATAATTAGCTATATTGTGGACTCATGACTTCATAACTTAGACCTAGGGTTCTGGCACGTTATAGGAGCTATCATTCTATTATTTATTCGTTGCAGTAGTGGAAGGCATTTAAGGTAAATTGGGGTCCACCAGTGCGGTGATTGTATAGTATGCATCTTACCAATGTTTACATAATCCAATATTTTAGCATGGAGTAGTGCGCAATTGCAGACAGACGTAAACTTCCGAAGGAGTAATTTTTGTCCTAGTACACTCTCCACAGTGGTATCATACGCTTTTCCACTATACACATACATCTCCAATGAGAAAGAAACATAATCCTCCTTAATAAAAGATGTAGACCTTCATTGTTTACGAAAATCTCAAGGTTCTATAGCACTTCTATCTTAGATGATTGAGACTAAATAGGAAGTCATTCTCCAGTGGGAGATTATGCTCAGTTAATATGTTACCACCATCTTTATGTAATATTGTTATTTTTCATTATCAGTGGATCAAATAGTCCTATAACTCATATCTGCCTCTGTACATGGGTTCCCCATTCCATATGTGTATGTCGAATTATCTGCTGTACAGAATTTACTTGGTATGGCCATCAGTATTGAGTCAGGATAACGCACTCTTATCAACCACAAATACATCCTAACATTCCCATTTGTTGATGTTATGGGCACATGCCAATATTGGGTCGTCTATGTGAGGATTCAGATGTATATAGATTTATTTTGGCTCTATAACGCTCCATTAAAGCAGGTACAAACCGTCAAGATCCTATTCTCTATGATCTGGATATTAGGGATATCTCGATCCGCTGTCACAGTGTACACATGTTGGTAGGCATAAAGAAGCGAAGCTTAGCTTACAAACCAACTTTTCTTATGTGAGTAATCAATGTATGGTGCCATGACTACATATTTAGGTGATCTAGACTTCGGAATTGAACTCATTCAGTTTGGTATAGGATATAGGGCTATTCGGGATTACGAGATTTGCATAACTTTAATTCTCACATCCCCCTATCAATTTAGAATAACTGTGCTATGTTGGTGATCAATTTGTGGATAATACATTTCAACAGCATAGGTGTGGGTGCTGGTTACATATTGGTATTCTCTTATGCATCATATATGCTTATTGTACCAATCATTGTTAGCGGGGATCAGTGAGACTCGTTTGTTCAAGGTGAGCGCATTGAAAGGCTCAAGATTGGATCGGAAATATTCGCTACGAGGCATTACAACAACCAACTCAGTTAGGCTCAGAGGCACCGCTATAACTACATTGTTATGTTCTCTTTTAAGAGCACCCTCATTCATTCCTGTGATTGTCGCAATTTGATGGCACTTGATATGGTATTGTTCCAAAGGAACGCTTACAATTGAGACTTATATCTTAGACTAATGATAAAATCTCTTCTCATGCTTTCATCGATTTCATTGTGTATCGTCACTCGAACTAACTGACTTACTTTAGTATTGACTAGAATCTGATATTATCAATTGAGTGTAGTTCTTTATGTACTCTTTATTAGACAGGACAATTACCAATGCTAGCAATTTTACTAAGGATATATATGGAAGATAGTTGCGAATAGAGTGATTGTGTCTTCTCGTAACAATACCTCTTTGAATCGGTTTTTCTGAACACTCACTTGATGGAATAGTACCATTATATTATTTCTTCTTGATGCTGAGTGATAGCGTTAATATTTATTTGGCAAACAACTTTAGTAAAATCATATTCGAGTTTTTGACGTTCTATATCAATTCGCACTTGATTTCTTATTGTACCAGGGCCTCTATAGACGCACAATGTATTTGTCGTGCGCTAATATTGCTCCGTTGTAGGAGGTTGCAATGTAATATATAAGTGGTGACGCGTGTGTTTAGATATACACCACTCATTGTTCCAGCACCGAATGCACTTTATGCTATAGGGAAACATTTGATGATAATGTGGCCAAGGCGCAGCAAAGACATTTGGTATTTTCTTCGCTCGGGAGACTGATATTATTGTAAACACTGTGATATAGTGATATCTAAAAGCTATCGAAGAGTTTTATTTCTGTTAACGCACTCAAAAATGCTTAAATTTGTTTCAATATTACTGTCTATGGATACGGAAATCAATTTGGATCTCGACTTTCCCGACTCTCTCTATATTATATTTTGATGGGAGACGGACCTCAAATTATGAGTGAAGCTACTACAATTATGGCCCTCTCAAGAAAATCATAGTCTTTGGAGCGTCTATGATGGCGCTTTTTTATAAATGCCCATGAGACTGCAGTGACTTCTACTTCACTTGGCATATTTTGTAGTTCGTAGGGCTCATTGCTAATTACACTAATTTATAGGGACGCTTAATATTGGGGAAGTGACTTTGCAATCATTCTTTTTCGGAGAAAATAAATATGATTTTTATTTTCGCCACGCAGCCATTAGTTCCATGAGCCTTATATTCGCGCTTGTTTAGTGTTAAATTGGCCAACCAGCATCATATACGCACCGATCGGTTCACAGTTCTTTTACTATTCAGCTTTGGATTTCTTTCCTCGCAAAATATCCCACTCTCCCTACTGAAATTACGCTTATTCATCTGTGTGAGATTAACACTTTGTCACATATGAGGGATTGCATATTTATGAACTTCTACTTTGGGTTTTCTGTTTTATTCCGCGGTTCCGTTCGAGTGGGAAGTTTTAATATCCACTCAAATTATGTGTATAAGCGCGATTGGTATTAATTATGGCTTCTGCTATATATAGCTATCGATAGCCGTATAATAGCAACATTATAAGTGCTGTTGCATCTGCAATGAAATGGACGACACATCTCTGCCACAGGTCAATCACGACGATCACACACGAGTAGACGTCCAGCTCGTTTGCGTACGAACACATGTACTTCTATAATTTGGTCTCAGTTTTGACACACCATACCATACGTGTAGACTGGAAATCTAGTAAGCACCAGAAGCGATTAATGTGCAGCCACATACACATACCTGGAGATGATGAGGTACTGACCTAACTATGTGACTTAATTCTGATACATACTCTTTAGTTGGTTTTTAATGGAGCGAGAGATTCTATCACATGTTTGCTTTCACACAATTTGGTTTGATAATTTACTCCCAATATCAAATTAGATACTTCAGTTAATTGGTATGTCTTGCTCTGTATCAGGATTGCTCTGCTTCCTTATGTCTGGACAGTTTTTGGTTTTTAATGCGCTAGAGAATTATTAAGATCCACATATGGACAATCTCGGTGAAGATAATCATTCCGGGTTATGACGATAACACTACTTTATATGGTTGGCTTTGTGGAATATTCAACAAGATAATTATGGGTGGAGACACTAATCTAATATTATTTTAGGGAGGTTTATGTCACTCAATTAGTAATGGTGGGCTATATTCATCCTCTAAGAAGCGTTCTCTATTGGAATCAAATTACATTTTCATCATTGTCAGACGTTTTGGGAGGTCAAATTGGGTCCGCAGAGCACGTGGATAAATTTGACATCGCCTTGGTGGTAAGTCGCATGATGCACGAATTACGATATGGATAAACTGGAAATTTGGAATATTCATAGTCTTATGAGGCCTTCAAATTTCAGCCTGACATAAAATCTTATACTTTTTTTTTCGCAGAGCTGACAGTAGAAGTAATGGTGCATCCAATGTACACATGTTGAATTGGGTATTCTTTATCATTAAATTTGGTAACTTGGTAGAGACTGAGAGGCTCTCGCTAATTATTTTTATGGATATCTGAACGGTAGTATGTAATACTGCATGTAATATCTTGCTCGGAATTCTATGCCCACGCTCTGAGACAAAGTTTGGCATTATTGACTGAAAGTAGGTTTAAAACGAGACCCCCTGGGATTTCCAAATCACCTTTCCATCACCCAAACAGTATATTCTCTGATACGTTCATACTTAGTCGCTCAATATACAAATCTTTGTGATAGGTTAACAACATAGGTCTTTCTTGCACGGGTTTATCGTGAGTAGTATTAAGAGGACAGATCATTTATCTTAACCACGGGTAGTCGCCGAATTTCCTTATACCATTCATGGTGACATTTAGAGTACGCAGGTGTATTTCATGCTAATCGCGCTCAGTTTTGGACTATATAGGGTTTGGCCTTTCGGTACACTCATACAACATCTATCATGACGCGAGCTATCACGACTTATGCAGAAAGTCTCGCCCACATTGACTTTTGTGATGATGAGGATATTGTTATTTCCTCAAATCTTAATTAAACGGGCTGTGTCCCATCTTTCGTCTATTACTCTGAGACTTGAAATATGACCTGGGAGAAAGCTACAACTCCATATGATTGGAGATGTGTGAGGTCACAGAAGGAAGACGGAGTTATTATGAGGTCATGTGTCGAAGTCAGATTCATTATTGACATTGTTTTTTTCTGTGCTAGATTTTTTGTGTTATGTAACTATGAGCATATTGAATACGATTCGTCCGTTTCTATATGGTGAGTCTTCTATGTCAGTTTATTCATATCCACAAAGTGAGAAATGCAAACACAATTAGTGATACACAAGATCCTTTGGAGAAATCTCTTGCCTCTATTAAATAGTTTATTGTGTTATATCGTCTCAATTATGGTAAAATATTGGATAACTCAGAACCAGCATGTGTAGGTGATATTTATTTTTCGCTCCTACTTTCTTGTACTCTCCAATTAATCACCAGCATCAAATGGTTTTTACCTCTTCCTTTAATTAAGTGACATAAGGCCTCTATCTCTCTGCATAGTCTCTGATTAGGGTCCTATTTTCTATAATTTCGTTCACCTATCTCGTGTGCAAAGCGCCTTATAGAGGGGTAGGCTATCTGGATATTGATTCACAACTTTATATGATTAGTTATTCTCTAGCCCAGACCACATACTTTCAGTACAAGGGATTATATGACCATAGACTTATTGGACTTAGATATCACAATGCACTGTAGACATCTCTATAATAACGGACAAAGATTTTGTTACACAAGGCTTGTGAGTCCCTGCTGTGCTCATCTTGCTTTCGATATATACAACTTCCGACTCAATTTTTAATTTCATTTTCTCTTTATTGTTTCATTGTACTCAAGAATAATTAGTTCACCTAGAATAAACCTTTGAGGGTATCGCACCGTCGAGAATGGTATTTCTTTATTGTGTACGATTAGTGTCAGTCATGTATGTCAGTTTATGTGGTGGGTGGGTATCTATTTGTTGAAGGGAGATCTTACGCGGTGTACTTAAGAGTTTGGATATTAAACTATTTATCTAGGGTTCTGGGGAGAGCGCTCATCGAGATAATCGGCCGACCACTTCACAATCGCTCATCAAGTATGGTGAATCTAAAATTCTTTGTTTATGCATTCGCACAAACATTATTCTTATGAAGTTGAGAGAAGGTGTGTCTGGTTGTCTCTACAGCAGGAGGCATATTCGACATTCATATGGCGATATTATGTTTACATCAATTACTATCCGGCATATGTTCACGATACTCGTGGCATGTGATTCTTTAAAATTAAGAAAAAAACGGCAACACAGATCAAGGAATATATAATACATCACGGCATTTTTGTCTCATAGTATAAGTAAAGGATGAAACAGAAATAGTAAATGCTGAATACACCTCACTTTAAGTAAAGTTTGTTGTCTTTGTGCTTTGGTTATAGGTACTGGAATTTAATTCAAATAATTGAATTTTTGGCTTATTGTTTATATTATATGATTTGAGTTTGAAAATGAAATGACTTGGTACGTGCATATACATACTCTGTAAATTTACACCATAGAATTTGCTCTCTCTAGAGGATTGGTAATACATCTTTATAGTTACCCAGTTAGGAGCTTAGCTAGAAACAGTAGGAGGCAAGGAATTTGGAGGATATAGAAACACACTAGCATGAGCTTACTATGTTTTGAGTAACCTACAAGTACAAAACAGGAGAGACACTTCGACTAGCAAGGGTTCTCATTTTGGCGTATAGGACAGAAATCCTTTGGTACATGATGATTGATGGTAAACATGGGTTGAAGCTGAGGGAGCGTAGAAGGGATATACTCTCGCACTTCACATATCATTCATCTGATTCACGTTCGTTATAGCTCGGTGGGCACAAGAACGCAGCACTTGTGATCACAATAAATTGCAAGAGGTTCACAAAAGTTTCTCGCTTTCGCACATAAGCAGCTTAATTTGTTGGATATGGTGACGATAGACAATACTGAAAAATGGAATTTTTTGATCGTACATACTTTCGAATACCTTCAGGTTTATCCTCTCTTGGCCGAGGTGTTAGGGTCTTGGTTTATGCATTTTCTTCTTTTTTTTTTAACTTTGACTTAGTCCAATCTCTCGTTCATATTGGATCAGCTTTGGGGTAGGTACATATCCCACCCGGTAGTATTGTATCACTCATTTATTTTGGGTATTTCTATCATGACTCATTTCTCTCGTATATTTTTAATCTCATATAAGTTCTTTATGTCTAAAGACTATGAGATATACCATTTGGTGACACAATTTCGAATGTCATGGTGGTCATGTATTAGTTTCTTGTCATTTTCTAGTTACTTAAGAGACGTAATTCCTTTTCATCGGCGAGGAAATTGCGTGGTGCGGTTGTTCGATTCTTATTTGCTTGGAAAGAAGTCTCAATGGCTTCCTCTGCTTCTCTAATGTTTCCGTAGAAGATAGGATGACTCACTATCATTATCTTCTTCCCATATATTATCACCGCTTTATTGTTCACTTAACTTTAGCTTTTGGACGGAAGATTGATGTTACTGCTTCAGCAGCGTGAATCCACGGTCTCCTAAAAAGACAACTGTACGCCGGTTTTAAATATCCATCAGTAAAACTTGGAAAAAAAGTTGGTCTGGAAAAAGCAAAGTTATCTCAAAGATATTGGGTCCGATTTGAAAATCGGCATGGTCAATCTCACCAACAACCTGTCCTTTCTAGATCCATCAAAACGCTTTCACCACAAAGAACTAGCTTCAAACAGGCTCCTTCACAATAGTTTTGATAGTGTTGATTTAGGCAATGAATTTAACGATGAACATTATCTACTAGCACTCGTTGCAAGAATATGACCGTGACACCTCACAGAGATGTGTAGTGCTTTATAGCTCTGTCCCTTTAGCTGGTAATCACTAAAACTTAGACAACTGCTAGCAAATTGATTTACCGACAATCCATAAACTGATCGATCAGTGATATCGTGAGTAACATTGGCTTTTCGTTTAAACTTTCATCAATGCCCTTCTATGTGGCTTCAGAATTCAATAACAAGGAAGAACTGATATCTTGGAAGGGTTTGATTTTAGCTGATCCACCACCTTATATTCAGTTTGCCTTGAGAAACTTAAAAATTCTTACTTCTTCTTCAGACACCTGTTCTTTTTGCTGATCTCTTGTTCCTTTTATGCCATGATAAATATCTTATTTTCTTTATCTCCATGAACTCATTTTTCTAAGTTGTTCAGGAGTGTATACTCGACATCATTCCTTTAGTTCAAAAAACCATATTGTAGATGATTGCCAATGGGATTGATTTCGTATTTCCAGGTACCGCTTATATTCGAAGGAAGGGGTTGGTGCTTGAACAATTATTGCATTTGGCCTGCTAGGCAGTTGGCTTTAATATTCCCTTTTTGTAAAGAATTTCAAATGGTTTTGGGAAAGATATATATTCCCAACACACGACTCCATGGTGAACACAAGACAATCTGTTGCATATTGGTCTAATCCCCATCTTCAATAACATTGATAGAGGCATCCCTATGGCCCACAAGGATTACTCCCTAATGGGTTGGGAACTATCCTCTTTGAAGGTAAGCCACTTTTCCATTAATCAATTCCCTGCAACTTTAGATTTTAAGGCTTACAACTTCGATGGAATGCCCCACGGCTCCTGCATGGTATTCGCATTTAGCGTTTGGATTGTAACCATTTTGGAAATGGTGGTTCAAGAGGTTTCATTGGTCCCTTTGGGGACCTTAACATTG
>PGTU02009167.1:0-33789 GCA_002896215.2 Cicer echinospermum
ATGCACAAGATGGGTTAAAATCCTAATTGGACAAGAATAAGCCTCAGGAAGACAAAAAATGAACCTAATTGTTAATCCAACGAACACAACACATCTATTGGATGCAACAGATTGGCTACAAACCTTAATCTTGACTAGAATAAGCCCTAGCGAGACGAATAAAAAATGTTTAATCCAATGACACAAACACACCTATTGATGCACAACATTGGTTAAAAACCCCTAATGAACAAGAATAAGCGTAGGAATGACGAAAATCGACCTATATGTTAATTCCAACGACACAAATTAACTTATTTGATGCAACAAGATTTGTTAAAATGCTAATTGGACAAGAATAAGCCTAAGGAGACGAAAATGACTAAATGTTAATCTAATGACATAAATAACCTATTGGATGCAAAGATTGGTTAAAAACCCTAATTGGACAAGAATAAGCCTAGGGAGGACGAAAATGACCTAAATGTTCATCAATGACACAAACACACCTATTGGATGCACAAGATTGGTTAAAAAATCCTAATTGGACTAGAATAAGCCTAAGGAGGACGAAAATGACCTAAATGTTAATCCAATGACACAAATGAACCTATTGGATGCACAAGATTGGTAAAACCCTAATTGGACAAGAATAAGCCTAGGAGGACGAAAATGACCTAAAATGTTCATCCAATGACACAAACACACTTATTGGATGCACAAGATTGGTTAAAAACCCTAATTGGACAAGAATAAGTCTAGGGAGGACGAAAATGACCTAAATGTTAATCCAATGACACAAATGAACACCTATTGGATGCACAAGATTGGTTAAAAACCCTAATTGGACAAGAATAAGCCTAGGGGAGGACGAAAATGACCTAAAGGTTCATCCAATGACACAAATGAACTTTGGATGCACAAGATTGGTTAAAAACCCTAAATTGGACAAGAATAAGAAAGATAGGTTAAAAACCCTAATTGGACAGAATAAGCTTAGATAGGACGAAAATGACCTAAATGTTAATCCAATGACACAAACACAGCTATTGGATGCACAAGATTGGTTAAAAACCCTAATTGGACTAGAATAAGCCTAAGGAGGACGAAAATGACCTAAATGTTCATCCAATGACACAAACACACCTATTAGATGCACAAGATTGGTTAAAACCTCTAATTTGGACAAGAATAAAACCTAGGTTAGGACGAAAATGACCTAAATGTTCATCCAATGACACAAATTTAACTTATTGGATGCACAAGATTGTTTAAAAACAGAATTGGACAAGAATAAGCCTAGGGAGGACGAAAATGACCTAAATGTTTCATCCTAGAGAATGACTCAAATGAACTTATTGGATGCACAAGATTGGTTAAAAACCCTAATGACAAGAATAAGCCTAGGACGAACTATTTTATATGACACAAATGAACAAGAATGTCTACATTCACCTAAATGTTCATGACACAAGATTGGTTCAAAAATCAATTGGACAAAAGTCATAACAGTTTGCATAGGGAGAGACGAAAATGACCTAAATGTTAATCCAATGACACAAAAACCCTTATTGGATGCACAAGATTGGTTAAAAACCCTTAATATGGACAAGAATAAGTCTAGGGAGGACGAAAATGACCTAAATGTTCATCCATGACACACAACACACCTATATGACCTCACAAGATTTGATCTAAAAACCCTAATTGGACAAGAATAAGCCTAGGGAGGACGAAAATGACCTAAATGTTCAATCCAATGACACAAACACACTTATTGGATGCACAAGATTGCTTTAAATGCTATAAATTAGGGAAGAAAAAAATGTTTTCCAATGACACAAATGAATTATTGGATACAAGATAAATGTTCATTCAAAATAAGCAGAGTCAAACAGCTGACCTAACTTTCATTCAGTGCCACTACAGCCTATAAATAGAAGGCAATATCCCGATTGAAGACAAGAAATTCAAGTGCTTCGAAATCCATAAATCAATCACATACATACTTGAAATTTTGCAAAACAGAGGCAATCCTATCTTCTGATTTCTGCGAAATAGTTGCTAGTTCAGGACTCATCTATTAGCTTCTCGCAATTATCATTATATCCCTTTGTAAACAATCATTTCTCAAACAAGAGTTGATAAACTCATATTCTGTCAGGACAATCAATGACCTAAAAACTTCAAACAATGACACAAATGACTTAGTTTGTTTTAAGATTGGTTTCATATCAACCTAGATTGGTGCTGGTGTTGCTTTCTGGGTGAGGACAAAATAGAGTTTGAAATAGATCAAGGTTGATCTAGACTAGGTGGATGTACAAGATGCACTTTATTTTAAACACTTAGTGGAAAATCTCACAGTGTGAGGACTGGACGTAACCCACGTTGGGATAACCAAGATAAAATCTTTGTGTGGTATGTTCTCCTATGGACACAAATGAATCTTATTGGATTATTTACAATTGGTTTAAAAATTTTCTGTTTCAACTAACAAGGATAAGTTCTAGTTCAGGACGAAAATGACCTAATTATTTTCTCAAGTTTTAAAAAGGAATTTTTAAACAAGAAGGATGAATTTACACTTAAGCCTAAAGAGGACGATCTTGTAATAAATGTCAATCATTGTTACAAACATACTTATTGCATGCACAAGATTGGTTAAAAACCCTAATTGGACTAAGAATAAGACTAGGGAGGACGAAAAATTACCTAAATGTTCATCCAATGACACAAACACACCTATTGGATGCACAAGATTGGTTAAAAAACCCTAATTGGACAAGAATAAGCCTAGGGAGGACGAAAATGAACTAATTGTTAATCCAACGAAACAAATGAACTTATTGGATGCACAAGATTGGGTTAAAAACCCTAATTGGACAAGAATAAGCCTACGGAGAGGACGAAAATGACATAAATGTTAATCTAATGACACAAACACAAACTATTGGATGCACAAGATTGGTTAAAACCCTAATTGGGACAAGAATAATCCTAGGTAGGACGAAAATGACCTAAATGTTAATCCAATGACACAAATGAACTTATTGGATGCACAAGATTGGTTAAAAACCCTAATTGGACTAGAATAAGCCTCAGGAGGACGAAAATGACCTAAATGTTAATCCAGTGACACAAATGAACTTATTGGCTGCACAAGATTGGTTAAAAACCTAATTGGACAAGAATAAGCCTAGGGAGGACGAAAAATGACCTAAATGTTCATCCAATGACACAAAACAACTTATTGGATGCACAAGATTGGTTAAAAAACCCTAATTTGACAAGAATAAGCCTAGGGAGGACGAAAATGACCTAAATGTTAATCCAATGACACAAATGAACCTATTGGATGCACAAGATTGGTTAAAAACCTTAATTTGACTAGAATAATCCTAGGGAGGACGAAAATGAACTAGAATGTTAATCCAATGACACAAAACACACACCTTGGATGCACAAGATTGGTTAAAAACCCTAATTGGACAAGAATAAGCTATGGGAGGACGAAAATGACCTAAATGTTAATCCAATGACACAAATGAACTTATTGGATGCACAAGATTGGTTTTAAAACCCTAATTGGACAAGAATAAGCCATAGGGAGGACGAAAATGACCTAAATGTTCATCCAATGACACAAACACAACTTATGGGATGCACAAGATTGGTTAAAAACCCTAATTGGACAAGAATAAGCCTAGGGAGGACGAAAATGACCTAAATGTTAATCCAATGACACATATGAACTTATTGGATGCACAAGATTGGTTAAAAACCTAATTGGACAAGAATAAGTCTAGGGAGGACGAAAATGACCTAAATGTTCATCCAATGACACAAACACAACTTATGGGATGCACAAGATTGGTTAATAAACCCTAATTGGACAAGAATAAGCCTAGGGAGGACGAAAAATGACCTAAATGTTATCCCAATGACACAAATGAACTATTGGATGCACAAGATTGGTTAAAATTGCTAATTGGACTAGAAAAAGCATAGGGATGACGAAAATGACCTAAATGTTAATCCAATGACACAAATGAACTTATTGGATGCACAAGATTGGTTAAAAACCCTAATTGGACTAGAATAAGTGTAGGGAGGACGAAAATGACCTAAATGTTAATCCAATGACACAAATGAACTTATTGGATGCACAAGATTGGTTAAAAACCCTAATTGGACTAGAATAAGCCTAGGGAGGACGAAAATGACCTAAATGTTCAATCCAATGACACAAAATGAACTTATTGGATGCACAAGATTGGTTAAAAACCCTAATTGGACTAGAATAAGCCTAGGGAGGACGAAAATGACCTAAATGTTTCATCCAATGACACAAACACACACCGATTGGATGCACAAGATTGGTTAAAAACCCTAATTGGACAAGAATAAGCCTAGGGAGGACGAAAATGACCTAAAAGTTAATCCAATGACACAAACACACTTATTGGATGCACAAGATTGGTTAAAAACGTTAATTGGACTAGAATAAGCCTAGGGAGGACGAAAATGACCTAAATGTTAATCCAATGACACAAATGAACTTATTGGATGCACAAGATTGGTTAAAAACTCTAATTGGACAAGAATAAGCTTAGGGAGGACGAAAATGACCTAAATGTTCATCCAATGACACAAATGAACTTATTGGATGCACAAGATTGGTTAAAAACCTATTTGGACTAGAATAAGCCTAAGGAGGACGAAAATGACCTAAATGTTAATCCAATGACACAAATGAACTTATTGGATGCACAAGATTGGTTAAAAACCCTAATTGGACAAGAATAAGCATAGGGAGGACGAAAATGACCTAAATGTTAATCCAATGACACAAATGAACCTATTTGGATGCACAAGATTGGTTAAAAACCCTAATTGGACAAGAATAAGCCTAGGGAGAGGACGAAAATGACCTAAATGTTCATCCAATGACACAAACAACTAAATGGATGCACAAGATTGGTTAAAAACCCTAATTGGACAAGAATAAGCCTAGGGAGGACGAAAATGACCTAAATGTTCATCCAATGACACAAACACACCTATTGGATGCACAAGATTGGTTAAAAACCCTAATTGGACAAGAATAAGCCTAGGGAGGACGAAAATGACCTAAATGTTAATCCAATGACACAAATGAACTTATTGGATGCACAAGATTGGTTAAAAACCCTAATTGGACAAGAATAAGTCTAAGGAGGACGAAAATGACCTAAATGTTAATCCAATGACACAAAACCCTATTGGATGCACAAAGATTGGTTAAAATCCCTAATTGGACAAGAATAAGACTAGGGAGGACGAAAATGACCTAAATGTTAATCCAATGACAAAAAATGACCTATTGGATGCACAAGATTGGTTAAAACCCTAATTGGCCAAGAATAAGCCTAGGGAGGACGAAAATGACCTAAATGTTAACCAATTGAGACACAAACACACCTATTGGATGCACAAGATGGGTTAAAAACCCTAATTGGACAAGAATAAGCCTAGGAAGGACGAAAATGACCTAATTGTTAATCCAATGACACAAACACACTTATTGGATGCACAAGATTGGTTACAAAACCTAATTGGACTAGAATAAGCCTAGGGAGGACGAAAATGACCTAAATGTTAATCCAATGACACAAACACACCTATTGGATGCACAAGATTGGTTAAAAACCCTAATTGGACAAGAATAAGCCTAGGAATGACGAAAATGACCTAAATGTTAATCCAATGACACAAATGAACTTATTGGATGCACAAGATTGGTTAAAAACCCTAATTGGACAAGAATAAGCCTAGGGAGGACGAAAATGACCTAAATGTTAATCCAATGACACAAACACACCTATTGGATGCACAAGATTGGTTAAAAACCCTAATTGGACAAGAATAAGCCTAGGGAGGACGAAAATGACCTAAATGTTAATCCAATGACACAAATGAACTTATTGGATGCACAAGATTGGTTAAAAACCCTAATTGGACAAGAATAAGCCTAGGGAGGACGAAAATGACCTAAATGTTAATCCAATGACACAAACAACCTTATTGGATGCACAAGATTGGTTAAAAACCCTAATTGGACAAGAATAAGCCTAGGAGGACGAAAATGACCTAAATGTTCATCCAATGACACAAATGAACTTATTGGATGCACAAGATTGGTTAAAAACCCTAATTGGACAAGAATAAGCCTAGGGAGGACGAAAAATGACCTAAATGTTCATCCAATGACACAAATATTGGATGCACAAGATTGGTTAAAAATGCTAATTGGACTAGAATAAGCCTAGGGAGGACGAAAATGACCTAATGTTAATCCAATGACACAAATGAACTTATTGGATGCACAAGATTGGTTAAAAACCCTAATTGGACAAGAATAAGCCTAGGGAGGACGAAAATGACCTAAATGTTCATCCAATGACACAAATGAACTTATTGGATGCACAAGATTGGTTAAAAACCCTAATTGGACAAGAATAAGCCTAGGAGGACGAAAATGACCTAAATGTTAATCCAATGACACAATTGAACTTATTGGATGCACAAGATTGGTTAAAAACCCTAATTGGACAAGAATAAGCCTAGGGAGGACGAAAATGACCTAAATGTTCATCCAATGACACAAATGAACTTATTGGATGCACAAGATTGGTTAAAAACCCTAATTGGACAAGAATAAGCCTAGGGAGGACGAAAATGACCTAAATGTTCATCCAATGACACAAACACACCTATTGGATGCACAAGATTGGTTAAAAACACTTATTGGACTAGAATAAGTCTAAGGAGGACGAAAAACCTAAATGATCCCTAATTGGATGTGCAAGATTGGTTAAAAACCTAATTGGACAAGAATAAGGCTAGGGAGGACAAAAATGACCTAAATGTTAATCCAATGACACAAATGAACTTATTGGATGCACAAGATTGGTTTAAAACCATAATTGGACAAGAATAAGCCTAGGGAGGACGAAAATGACCTAAATGTTAATCCAATGACACAAACACACCTATTGGATGCACAAGATTGGTTAAAAACCCTAAATTGGACAAGAATAAGCCTAGGGAGGACGAAAATGACCTAAATGTTCATCCAATGACACAAACACACCTATTGGATGCACAAGATTGGTTAAAAAACCCTAATTGGACAAGAATAAGCCTAGGGAGGACGAAAATGACCTAAATGTTCATCCAATGACACAAATGAACTTATTGGATGCACAAGATTGGTTAAAAACCCTAATTGGACAAGAATAAGCCTAGGGAGGACGAAAATGACCTAAATGTTCATCCAATGACACAAATGAACCTATTGGATGCACAAGATTGGTTAAAAACCCTAATTGGACAAGAATAAGCCTAGGGAGGACGAAAATGACCTAAATGTTAATCCAATGACACAAATGACACTTATTGGATGCACAAGATTGGTTAAAAAACCCTAATTGGACAAGAATAAGCCTAGGGAGGACGAAAATGACCTAAATGTTAATCCAATGACACAAATGAACTTATTGGATGCACAAGATTGGTTAAAAACCTAATTGGACAAGAATAAGCCTAGGGAGGACGAAAATGACCTAAATGTTCATCCAATGACACAAACACACTTATTGGGATGCACAAGATTGGTTAAAAACCCTAATTGGACAAGAATAAGCCTAGGGAGGACGAAAATGACCTAAATGTTCATCCAATGACACAAACACAACTATTGGATGCACAAGATTGGTTAAAAACCCTAATTGGACAAGAATAAGCCTAGGGGAGGACGAAAATGACCTAAATGTTCATCCAATGACACAAATGACACCTATTGGATGCACAAGATTGGTTAAAAACCAAAATTGGACAAGAATAAGCCTAGGGAGGACGAAAATGACCTAAATGTTCATCCAATGACACAAATGAACTTATTGGATGCACAAGATTGGTTAAAAACCCTAATTGGACAAGAATAAGCCTAGGGAGGACGAAAATGACCTAAATGTTCATCCAATGACACAAACAAACCTATGGATGCACAAGATTGGGTTAAAAACCCTAATTGGACAAGAATAAGGCTAGGGAGGACGAAAATGACCTAAATGTTAATCCAATGACACAAATGAACTTATTGGATGCACAAGATTGGTTAAAAACCCTAATTGGACAAGAATAAGCCTAGGGAGGACGAAAATGACCTAAATGTTCATCCAATGACACAAATGACACCTATTGGATGCACAAGATTGGTTAAAAAAACCTAATTGGACAAGAATAAGCCTAGGGAGGACGAAAATGACCTAAATGTTAATCCAATGACACAAATGAACCTATTGGATGCACAAGATTGGTTAAAAACCCTAATTGGACAAGAATAAGCCTAGGGAGACGAAAATGACCTAAATGTTCATCCAATGACACAAATGAACTTATTGGATGCACAAGATTGGTTAAAAACCCTAATTGGACAAGAATAAGCCTAGGGAGGACGAAAATGACCTAAATGTTCATCCAATGACACAAACACACTTATTGGATGCACAAGATTGGTTAAAAACCCTAATTGGACAAGAATAAGCCTAGGGAGGACGAAAATGACCTAAATGTTCATCCAATGACACAAACAAACTTATTGGATGCACAAGATTGGTTAAAAACCCTAATTTGACAAGAATAAGAAAGGAGACGAAAATGACCTAAATGTTATTCCAATGACACAAACACACACTATTGGATGCACAAGATTGGTTAAAATACCTAATTGGACAAGAATAAGCCTAGGGAGGACGAAAATGACCTAAATGTTCATCCAATGACACAAATGAACTTATTGGATGCACAAGATTGGTTAAAAACCCTAATTGACAAGAATAAGCTCTAGGGAGGACGAAAATGACCTAAATGTTAATCCAATGACACAAACACACTTATTGGATGCACAAGATTGGTTAAAAACCTAATTGGACAAGAATAAGCCTAGGGAGGACGAAAATGACCTAAATGTTCATCCAATGACACAAACACACTTATTGGATGCACAAGATTGGTTAAAAACCCTAATTGGACAAGAATAAGCCTAGGGAGGACGAAAATGACCTAAATGTTCATCCAATGACACAAACACCTGACCTATTGGATGCACAAGATTGGTTAAAAACCCTAATTGGACAAGAATAAGCCTAGGGAGGACGAAAATGACCTAAATGTTAATCCAATGACACAAATGAACTTATTGGATGCACAAGATTGGTTAAACACCCTAATTGGACAAGAATAAGCATAGGGAGGACGAAAATGACCTAAATGTTCATCCAATGACACAAATGAACTTATTGGATGCACAAGATTGGTTAAAAACCCTAATTGGACAAGAATAAGTCTAGGGAGGACGATTGATTAGATGTTCGCTCCAATGACACAAATGAACCTATTGGCTAAGATTGGTTAAAAACCAAAATCGGACTAGAATAAGCCTTGGGAGGACGAAAATGACCTAAATGTTTCATCCAATGACACAAACACACCTATTGGATGCACAAGATTGGTTAAAACCCTAATTGGACAAGAATAAGCCAAGGGAGGACAAAAATGACCTAAATGTTAATCCTAAT
Source organism: Cicer echinospermum (assembly GCA_002896215.2). Lineage (NCBI taxonomy): Eukaryota > Viridiplantae > Streptophyta > Magnoliopsida > Fabales > Fabaceae > Cicer > Cicer echinospermum. Next base: position 9,603 of record PGTU02009167.1, read on the forward strand.
GACACAAATGAACCTATTGGATGCACAAGATTGGTTAAAAACCCTAATTGGACAAGAATAAGCCTAGGGAGGACGAAAATGACCTAAATGTTAATCCAATGACACAAATGACCTATATTGGATGCACAAGATTGGTTAAAAACCATAATTGGACAAGAATAAGCCTAGGGGAGAAGGAAAATGACCTAAATGTTAATCCAATGACACAAATGAACTTATTGTATGCACAAGATGGTTAAAAACCCTAATTGGACAAGATAAGCCCACGGAGGACGAAAATGACCTAAATGTTCATCCAATGACACAAATGACCTATTGGATGCACAAGATTGGTTAAAAACCCTAATTGGACAAGAATAAGCATAGGGAGGACGAAAATGATCTAAATGTTCATCCAATGACACAAACACACCTATTGGATGCACAAGATTGGTTAAAACCCTAATTGGACTAGAATAAGCCTAGGGAGGACGAAAATGACCTAAATGTTAATCCAATGACACAAATGAACTTATATGGATGCACAAGATTGGTTAAAAAACCCTAATTGGACAAGAATAAGGCTAGGGAGGACGAAAATGACCTAAATGTTAATCCAATGACACAAACACACACTTATTGGATGCACTAGATTGGTTAAAAACCAAAATTGGACTAGAATAAGCCAGGGAGGACGAAAATGACCTAATGTTAATCCAATGACACAAATGAAACCTATTGGATGCACAAGATTGGTTAAAAACCCTAATTGGACAGAATAAGCCTAGGAGGACGAAAATGACCTAAATGTTAATCCAATGACACAAACACACCTATTGGATGCACAAGATTGGTTAAAAACCCTAATTGGACAAGAATAAGGCTAGGGAGTACGAAAATGACCTAAATGTTAATCCAATGACACAAATGAACTTATTGGATGCACAAGATTGGTTAAAAACCCTAATTGGACAAGAATAAGCCTAGGGAGGACGAAAATGACCTAAATGTTCATCCAATTACACAAACACACCTATTGGATGCACAAGATTGTTTAAAAACCATAATTGAACAAGAATAAGCCTCAGGTGAATGAAAATGACCTTAATGTTAATCCGATGACACAAACAACTATATTGGATGCACAAGACTGGTTAGAAACCGTAATTGGACAAGAATAAGTCTACAGAGGACGAAAATGACCTAAATGTTCATCCAATGACACAAAACACACCTATTGGATGCACAAGATTGGTTAAAAAATTCTAATTGGACCATAATTTTAGGGTATACGAAAATGACCTAAATGTATTTTTGGTATTGAAATCGGAAACTTTTTGGCCAAAGTTATTAATATTTGGAGTTTACATGACAAAAAGATATTCTGATATCGATGATTAGAATTACTCATCGATGAATAAATTAAATGAACTAATTGGTGACTTTTACGAAGAATTTAATGCGTTAGGGGACGAAATGACCTAAATGTTAATCCAATATCTAATTATTTTGAGATGCACAAGTTAATTATAATTAATATATATTGGACATATATAATGTTTGTGTGGAGGAAATGACCTAAATAGTTAAACAATGAAGGAAAATGAAAGAAATAGAAAGGAAGGAAAAAGGAAGAATAAAACTGAGGGAAAACAGAAAACATTTTCCTTGTTCTTCCTCTGACACAAACACACTCCATCTCCCTCTTTTGGTTAAAAATTCTGAGGACAAGCATAAGGCAGGGTTACGCATCGACCTAGGGTGCCTGGCAACGACACTTGTTTGAATCAAGTGGATGCACAAGAGTGTTATGTATTGATTTTGTGTGTAAGTGTGATGGATTGTAAAACTATTTCGAAACCCAATTTGTCGTGGTGATTGTGTGGGAATTGCTAAGTGTTAAGATTTGGAGTTGTGTATGAATGTGATTGAATTAGTTTATGTATTTTGAAACGATAAGCAAGGAAATTGATTTCCCAATCGATTTGGACAAGTTACAGGGGCTCAACTGATTTATGTTAATCGATTTCACCAATCGATTTGGCCATGCACAAGATTCAGCAAAACTGACAAAAATAATTTGGGAGGACGAAAATGACATTTATGTCAGGGGATCAGCAATCCTGTCAATGCACAAGATTGCCCAATCGATTGGACATTAAGCCTAGAATTCAAAAAAGAGACTAAAAAACCTTCAGGAATGACACAAAATGAAATCGATTGGCTGCACAAGATTCTTATTTTGAGTTGGACAACAATAAGCTTAATTGATTTATCAATGAAAATGTATTACTTGATGGATTGAGAACTTTATGTTCATTTTATTTGGCAAGTGTTATATGAACTTTAGCATATGGAAAACCCTTTTAAGGTGCATGCTAAGTTGAAAGATTTTTTTGTGCAATTACAAACTTAAATGATGTTTAATTGTTAATTTGTTGGTGACGAAGGACCTATAAAATCTGGGCTGACACACAGAACCAGGATTGGATGCACAAGATTGGTTAAAACCCTAATTGGATGGGATAAGTAGAGGGATGACGAAACTGACCTAAATGTTCATCCAATGACACAAATGAACTTATGGGATGCACAAGATTGTTAAAAAACCTAATTGGACAAGAATAAGCATAGGGAGGACGAAAATGACCTAAATGTTCATCCAATGACACAAATGAACTTATTGGATGCACAAGATTGGTTAAAAAACCCTAATTGGACAAGAATAAGCCTAGGGAGGACGAAAATGACCTAAATGTTCATCAAATGACACAAATGAACTATTGGATGCACAAGATTGGTTAAAAACCTTAATTGGACAAGAATAAGTCTAGGGAGGACGAAAATGACCTAAATGTTCATCCAAATGACACAAATGACACTTATTGGATGCACAAGATTGGTTAAAAAACCTAATTGGACTTTTGGTTAGAAAAAAATACACCCTCGCTTTGAAAATCGGGTGTTACATTGTGGTACACAATTGGTTATTGGATGCTTTGGGATTGGTTGTGGAACCTGGTTATAGATTAAGTAGGAGGACCTATAGGACCTAACAAATCCAATGACATCAAATGCGTATTGGATGGTGGATTGGTTGTCAAACCAAATGGACCTAGAATGTGTTGGGATATTCGAAAATGACCTAAATGTTTATCCAATGACACAAAACACTTATTGGATGTTGGTTTTTGGTTAAAAACCCTAATTGGACAAGAGAAGCCGACGTTGCACGATGAAATGACCTAAATGTTCATCCAATGACACAAATAACTTATTGGATGCACAAGTTGTTAAACGAACCCTAATTGGACAAGAATAAGCGGGATCTGGAGAAGACGAAAAGAGACCTAAATGTTCTTCCAATTACACAAATAGAATATTATTGGATGCACAGAGATTTAAAAACCCTAATTGATAAGTCAAGAAAAGAGTTGACTAGTGGATTCAAGAAGTGGAAAAGATCTTCGAGATGACGGATTGTCAGGCAGAGTTGAAGCAAGTCATGACGGCATGGAATTTATAAATGGTTCCAAGGACACAGAAGCTATGTGTTGGTGTAAACTCGAAGATGAATGAGTATGGATGGATTAACATTAGACTAATAAGGGATTTCAAGTAAAGATCTAAGTTGAATTTTTGTTAAGAATAAGTATTAGATGTTTTCCTGGTAGATGTTCAGGATGAAACTGGATGAAGTTTGACAACTGTCAAAGAGATGTGTTAACATCATGGAATTGTTGACAAGATGAGGCTTCCATTTGGGATAACAATGGTACTTAGGTGTCAATGAAAGAGACTGGTATTGGAGTTAAGGGAGCGTTGCACATTAGGAGTGAATACTCCTTTGGATAGATAAAATACGCTTTGAGGAATTGTCGATACCTTGAGGGGAAAAGTCGATCATTCGAGTTAGACTAGATTCGCAACTTGGATTATTAAGTATGAATCTCATAACGAGTGTAGACACTGACACCAAGTATTTAGTTGATAAGTGACAAATGTCCTTCCAATGACACAGATACACTTATTGGATACAAGATATTGGATGAAAACTATAGACACGTAAGTGTGAATTTAGCGATGTTCGGCAAAACATAATGAGTTTGGCCTTGATGTATTGAACTCTATGTTACCATTATTGGAATTTGAAGTATCAAGTACGGGAATAAAGTTCGAGATGGAGGAAATATAAGTTTTGAATGTCTATTAAAGGATGGGAATTACAAAGAGGATGTAAATATTTTGATAGGTCAGATTGGAATTGAACATGCGCCAGAGACGATGGATGGAGACTCTCAAGGATTTTGATTTCACACTGCAGTACACACCAGGGAAGGCCAATTTAGTGGCTGATGCGTTGAGTAGAAAGAAGTGTCTCGGTGTCTTCAACAATTATGGCTAGACAACAAGAGTTGTGGGAAGCTTTTAGAGATCTACACTTGAACGAAGAGTTTGCACCGGGAATTTTGAAATGTTCAGAATGATTAAGATTTCGAGTGGACTACAAGAAGACATTGCAAATTCTCAATTGATGACGTCTTAATTCAAGAGAAGAGGAACCCTAATAGTGCAAGGGAAAACAACTGAGTTCAAGATTGGATCAGATAATATTTTGCGATGTAATGGTAGGATTTGTGTACTAGATGTTACAGATATGAGGAATGAACAATTTTGCAGAAGAGGGTCAAAAACCCTAAGTTGAGTAAGAATAAGCTAGGGAGGACGAAAATGACCTAAATGTTCATCAGGATTTGAGGCATGAACTTATTGGTGGCCAGGAATGAAGAAACATGTAGCGGAGTATGTATCAACGTGTCTAACTTGCCAGAAATGCGAAGGTGGAACCATCACACCACCTGCTGGGATGTTGCACAACCTTTAGATATACCTGAATGGACAAGGACAGCATTTCCATGGATTTTATAACTGGATTGCCAAAAATAAGGAGAAATAATGATTCTATATGGGTGATAGTTCATCGACTGACTAAATCCGCACACTTATTGCCATGCACCTATATGGTAGATAAAAACAGAGATCTAATTGCGGAGATTGTGAGATACACTAGTACTATCGAGGATCCTATCAGAACGTGATGACCTAAATGTTCATCACATGACACAAATGAACTTATTGGATGCACATTTGGTTAAAAACCCTAATTGAGACAAGAATAAGTCTATCCAGGACGAAAATGACCTAAATGTTCATCCAATGACACAAATGAGTATTGGATGCACAGATTGGTTAAAAACCCTAATTGGACAAGAATGCCTAGGGAAGACGAAAATGACCTAAATGTTCATCCATTGAGTTCACAAACAACCTATAGTGGATGCACAAGATTGGTTAAAACCCTAATGAGACTTTAATAAGCCTAGGGAGGACGAAACGACCTAAATGTTGGTATATCGGTGAAGTATGATTGTCGGCACAAGATGGTAAACAGACTACAGCTAAGGTGCAAGAAGATCAAGGATTGAAAAATGAAGACTTCACATGATCGTCAGAAGAGTTATTGGGCACAAGCGTCGCGCAAAACTTTTAGAATTGGACAAAGCCTAGGGAGACCATGTATGACTAAGAGTCACATCCAATGACACAAATAGAACTTATGAATGCACAAGATTGACTCCGAAATTCAATTGGACAAGAATAAGCTTTCTGGACGAAAATGGACCTAAATGTTTATCCAATTGACACAAATGACCTATTGGATGCACAAGATTGGTTAAAAACCCTAATGTGGACAAGAATAAGGAAAGGATCTTGAAGATGATCTAAATGTTCGATCCAATGACACAAATGAACTTATTGATGCACAAGATGTCAAACCCTAATTGGAGAAGAATGAGCAGGGAGATTAAATTGAGGACCTAAATGTTCGTTGGTCAAAGTAGTTTGGAACCCAATGGACACAAGATGCGACTTTAAACTGGAGAGCTAAGATGAGGAACAACACCCATAATTATTTATCGACGCATAGTTTCGAGGACGAAACTAATTTTAGACCTGTAATTTTAAAGTATACTTTATGATTTTAATGAATTTATTGGTATTGCACAAGATTGGTTAAAAACCCTAAGTTATTAGAATATTTTAGGGAGTTTACATGACCTAAATGTTATTCCAATGACACAGAATTACTCGTGGATGCACAAGATTTAAATTAAAATTGCGGTGAATAAGCCTACGGAACGAATGACCTAATGTTCATCCAATGACACAAATGAACTTATTGCATGCACAAGATTAGTTAAAAACCTTAATTGAAGAATAAAGTTAGGAGGACGAAAATGACCTAAATGTTCATCCAATGACACAAATGTTTATGTGGATGCACAAGATTGAAATAAAAACCTAATTGGACAAGAAGGAAAAAGGAAAGAAATAGACGAAGGAATGAAAGAAGTAAATGAAGGAAAAATGAAGAAAGGAAAAACTGAAAGAAAAAGAAAACATGAATTGAACTCCATCTCCAACAAACAGGACTTCTTCGATTGATTTTGATTCTTTAAATACTTTAAGTTCAAGAATAAACCTAAGGAGTGACGAGAAAATGACCTAACTGTTCATTCCAATGACAAAAACGAACTTATTGGATTTCAAGATTGGTCAAAAACCCTAATTTCACAAGAATAAGCTTCGTTTCACGAAAATGACCTAAATGTTCATCAATTGCTCACTACACACGCTATTGGTGCACAGGGTTAAAAAACCTAATTGGACAAGAATAAGTTGCGAGCTGAGATTTTACCGACCTAAATGTTCATCCAATGACACAAACACACTTATTGGATGCACAAGATTCCTTTAAAACTTTTAATTTGCACAAGAATAATCCTAGGGAGGACGAAAATGACCTTAATGTTCATCCAATGACACAAATGAACTTATTGGATGCACAAGATTGGTTAAAAACTTTAATGGGACAAGAATCTTAGAGTAGGTTTTGGTTATATTGATGAATGTTTCGTGGAAAATGACCTAAACTCATTTATGACCTAAATGTTCATCAATGACAAGATTTGGTTAATGAAACCCTAATTGTACAAGAATAAGCCTAGGTTGGACGAAAATGACCTAAATGTTCATCCAATGACACAAATGAACTTATTAATGCACAAGATTGGTTAAAAAACCCTAATTGGACAAGAATTAAGCCTAGGGTGGACGAAAATGACCTAAATGTTCATCCAATGTGACAAATGAACTTATTGGATGCATAATAGATTGGTTAAAACCCTAATTGGACAAGAATAAAACTAGGGAGGACGAAAATGACCTAATAAGTTCATCCAATGACACAAACATGTCTTATTGGATGCTTAAAGATTGGTTAAAAATCCTTAATTGGACAAGTATAAGCCTAGGGAGGACGAATAATGACCTAAATGTTCATCCAATGAAGTTAAAAACACGTATTATTAAGATGCACAATATTGTTTGCTTAATGTTTGTATGTGAAAATCGAATAAGTTAAATGAGTATTAAAAATGGGGAATGACTTTTAATATCTGCATTTGCTTAACGATTGTTATGGATGGAGTCAGTATATGCTCATGCATTGACACTTTTGATTATTGGATGCCCAAGATAGGTGGCACCTATTTGGATAGAATAAGCCTAGTGAGGACGAAAATGACCTAATTGTTCGTCCAATGACACACCGTGAACTTATTGGTGGCACAAGATTGGTTAAAAACCCTAATTGGACAAGAATAAGTCTAGGGAGGACGAAAATGACCTAAATTGTTCATCCAATGACACAAACACACCTATTGGATGCACAAGATTGGTTAAAAACCCTAATTGGACTAGAATAAGCCTAGGGAGGACGAAAATTGACCTAAATGTTAATCCAATGACACAAATGAACTTATTGGATTGCACAAGTTTGGTTAAAAACCTAATTGGACAAGAATAAGTCTAGGGAGGACGAAAATGACCTAAATGTGCATCCAATGACACAAATGAACCTAATTGGATGCACAAGATATGCGGTAAATTATGATCCAATGACACGAACACCATAGGTTACGGCCCTAGGTCTAGGAGGACGAAAATGACCTAAATGTTCATCCGATGACACATGCACTTATTGGCATGCACAAGATTGGTTTAAAAACCACTAATTGGACAAGAATAAGTAGGGAGAATCGAAAATGACCTAAATGTTATCCAATGACACAAATGTACACCTGATGGATTGCACAAGATTGGTTTCGAAACCCAATTGGACAAGAATAAGGTGTGGGACGAAAATGACTAAGTGTTAATCCAATGACACAAATGAACTGATTGTGATGCACAAGATTGGTGTAAACCCTAATTGGACAAGAATAAGCCTAGGAAGGACGAATGAATGTTGCATTCACTAATTACAAAATGTTTGCCAATCGATTTTTGCAATATGACAAAACCTCTTAAGAAACAATTTGGAAGGGATTGGCAGTAATGACAAGAACTTGTTCAAAAATGACACAATCGATTTGGAATCGATTGGCATGCAGGGGCACAGATTTTTAAAATATATTACAACAGCGCTTGTACAGAATAAGCGCTAGGGAGGCGAAAATGATAAAATGTTCATTTTTGGCACAAACACGCACACTTATTGAATGCACAAGATTGGTTAAAAACCCTAATTGGACAAGAATAAGCCTAGGGAGGACGAAAATGACCAAAATGTTCATCCAATGACACAAATGACACTTATTGAATGCACAAGATTTGTTAAAAACCGTAATTGGACTAGAATAAGACTCTAGGGAGGACGAAAATGACCTCAATGTTAATCCAATGACACAAACACACTTATTGGATGCACAAGATTGGTTAAAAACCCTAACTGGACAAGAATAAGCCTAGGGAGGACGAAAATGACCTAAATGTTCATCCAATGACACAAATAACTTATTGGATGCACAAGATTGGTTAAAAACCCTAATTGGACAAGAATAAGCCTAGGGAGGACGAAAATGACCTAAATGTTCATCCAATGACACAAATGACACTTATTGGATGCACAAGATTGGTTAAAAAACCCTAATTGGACAAGAATAAGCCTAGGGAGGACGAAAATGACCTAATGTTCATCCAATGACACAAATGAACTTATTGGATGCACAAGATTGGTTAAAAACCCTAATTGGACAAGAATAAGCCTAGGGAGGACGAAAATGACCTAAATGTTCATCCAATGACACAAATGAACTTATTGGATGCACAAGATTGGTTAAAAACCTAATTGGACAAGAATAAGCCTAGGGAGGACGAAAATGACCTAAATGTTCATCCAATGACACAAATGAACTTATTGGATGCACAAGATTGGTTAAAAACCCTAATTGGACAAGAATAAGCCTAGGGAGGACGAAAATGACCTAAATGTTCATCCAATGACACAAATGACACTTATTGGATGCACAAGATTGGTTAAAAACCCTAATTGGACAAGAATAAGCCTAGGGAGGACGAAAATGACCTAAATGTTCATCCAATGACACAAATGAACCTTATTGGATGCACAAGATTGGTTAAAAAACCCTAATTGGACAAGAATAAGCCTAGGGAGGACGAAAATGACCTAAATGTTCATCCAATGACACAAATGAACTTATTGGATGCACAAGATTGGTTAAAAACCCTAATTGGACAAGAATAAGCCTAGGGAGGACGAAAATGACCTAAATGTTCATCCAATGACACAAATGACACTTATTGGATGCACAAGATTGGTTAAAAACCCTAATTGGACAAGAATAAGCCTAGGGAGGACGAAAATGACCTAAATGTTCATCCAATGACACAAATGAACTTATTGGATGCACAAGATTGGTTAAAAACCCTAATTGGACAAGAATAAGCTAGGGAGGACGAAAATGACCTAAATGTTCATCCAATGACACAAATGAACTTATTGGATGCACAAGATTGGTTAAAAACCCTAATTGGACAAGAATAAGCCTAGGGAGGACGAAAATGACCTAAATGTTCATCCAATGACACAAATGAACTATTGGATGCACAAGATTGGTTAAAAACCCTAATTGGACAAGAATAAGCCTAGGGAGGACGAAAATGACCTAAATGTTCATCCAATGACACAAATGAACTTATTGGATGCACAAGATTGGTTAAAAACCCTAATTGGACAAGAATAAGCCTAGGGAGGACGAAAATGACCTAAATGTTCATCCAATGACACAAATGAACTTATTGGATGCACAAGATTGGTTAAAAACCCTAATTGGACAAGAATAAGCCTAGGGAGGACGAAAATGACCTAAATGTTCATCCAATGACACAAATGAACTTATTGGATGCACAAGATTGGTTAAAAACCCTAATTGGACAAGAATAAGCCTAGGGAGGACGAAAATGACCTAAATGTTCATCCAATGACACAAATGAACTTATTGGATGCACAAGATTGGTTAAAAACCCTAATTGGACAAGAATAAGCCTAGGGAGGACGAAAATGACCTAAATGTTCATCCCAATGACACAAATGAACTTATTGGATGCACAAGATTGGTTAAAAACCCTAATTGGACAAGAATAAGCTAGGGAGGACGAAAATGACCTAAATGTTCATCCAATGACACAAATGAACTTATTGGATGCACAAGATTGGTTAAAAACCCTAATTGGACAAGAATAAGCCTAGGGAGGACGAAAATGACCTAAATGTTCATCCAATGACACAAACACACTTATTGGATGCACAAGATTGGTTAAAAACCCTAATTACATAAGCCTAGGACAAGAATAAAATGTATCCAATGACACACAATGAACTTATTGGATGACAAGATGACCCTAAATGTTCATCCAATGACACAAATGAAATTAACTTGGATGCACAAGATTGGTTAAAAACCCTAATTGGACAAGAATAAGCCTAGGGAGGACGAAAATGACCTAAATGTTCATCCAATGACACAAATGACACTTATTGGATGCACAAGATTGGTTAAAAACCCTAATTGGACAAGAATAAGCCTAGGGAGGACGAAAAATGACCTAAATGTTCATCCAATGAACACAAACAACTTATTGGATGCACAAGATTGGTTAAAAACCTAATTGGACAAGAATAAGCCTAGGGAGGACGAAAATGACCTAAATGTTCATCCAATGACACAAATGAACTTATTGGATGCACAAGATTGGTTAAAAACCCTAATTGGACAAGAATAAGCCTAGGGAGGACGAAAATGACCTAAATGTTCATCCAATGACACAAATGAACTTATTGGATGCACAAGATTGGTTAAAAACCCTAATTGGACAAGAATAAGCCTAGGGAGGACGAAAATGACCTAAATGTTCATCCAATGACACAAATGAACTTATTGGATGCACAAGATTGGTTAAAAACCCTAATTGGACAAGAATAAGCCTAGGGAGGACGAAAATGACCTAAATGTTCATCCAATGACACAAATGAACTTATTGGATGCACAAGATTGGTTAAAAACCCTAATTGGACAAGAATAAGCCTAGGGAGGACGAAAATGACCTAAATGTTCATCCAATGACACAAATGAACTTATTGGATGCACAAGATTGGTTAAAAACCCTAATTGGACAAGAATAAGCCTAGGGGAGGACGAAAATGACCTAAATGTTCATCCAATGACACAAATGACTTATTTGGATGCACAAGATTGGTTAAAAACCCTAATTGGACAAGAATAAGCCTAGGGAGGACGAAAATGACCTAAATGTTCATCCAATGACACAAACACACTTATTGGATGCACAAGATTGGTTAAAAACCCTAATTGGACAAGAATAAGCCTAGGGAGGACGAAAATGACCTAAATGTTCATCCAATGACACAAATGAACTTATTGGATGCACAAGATTGGTTAAAAACCCTAATTGGACAAGAATAAGTCTAGGGAGGACGAAAATGACCTAAATGTTCATCCAATGACACAAACACACCTATTGGATGCACAAGATTGGTTAAAAACCCTAATTGGACAAGAATAAGCCTAGGGAGGACGAAAATGACCTAAATGTTCATCCAATGACACAAATGACTTATTGGATGCACAAGATTGGTTAAAAACCCTAATTGGACAAGAATAAGCCTAGGGAGGACGAAAATGACCTAAATGTTCATCCAATGACACAAATGAACTATATTGGATGCACAAGATTGGTTAAAAACCCTAATTGGACAAGAATAAAGCCTAGGGAGGACGAAAATGACCTAAATGTTCATCCAATGACACAAACACAACTTATTGGATGCACAAGATTGGTTAAAAACCCTAATTGGACAAGAATAAGCCTAGGGAGGACGAAAATGACCTAAATGTTCATCCAATGACACAAATGACACTATTGGATGCACAAGATTGGTTAAAAACCCTAATTGACAAGAATAAGCTAGGGAGGACGAAAATGACCTAAATGTTCATCCAATGACACAAATGAACTTATTGGATGCACAAGATTGGTTAAAAACCCTAATTGGACAAGAATAAGCCTAGGGAGGACGAAAATGACCTAAATGTTCATCCAATGACACAAATGAACATATTGAACTTATTGGATGCACAAGATTGGTTAAAAACCCTAATTGGACAAGAATAAGTCTAAGGGAGGACGAAAATGACCTAAATGTTCATCCAATGACACAAATGAACTATTGGATGCACAAGATTGGTTAAAAACCCTAATTGGACAAGAATAAGCCTAGGGAGGACGAAAATGACCTAAATGTTCATCCAATGACACAAATGAACTTATTGGATGCACAAGATTGGTTAAAAACCCTAATTGGACAAGAATAAGCCTAGGGAGGACGAAAATGACCTAAATGTTCATCCAATGACACAAATGAACTTATTGGATGCACAAGATTGGTTAAAAACCCTAATTGGACAAGAATAAGCCTAGGGAGGACGAAAATGACCTAAATGTTCATCCAATGACACAAATGAACTTATTGGATGCACAAGATTGGTTAAAAACCCTAATTGGACAGAATAAGCTAGGGAGGACGAAAAAATGACCTAAATGTTCATCCAATGACACAAACACACCTATTGGATGCACAAGATTGGTTAAAAACCCTAATTGGACAAGAATAAGCCTAGGGAGGACGAAAATGACCTAAATGTTCATCCAATGACACAAACACACTTATTGGATGCACAAGATTGGTTAAAAACCCTAATTGGACAAGAATAAGCCTAGGGAGGACGAAAATGACCTAAATGTTCATCCAATGACACAAATGAACTTATTGGATGCACAAGATTGGTTAAAAACCCTAATTGGACAAGAATAAGCCTAGGGAGGACGAAAATGACCTAAATGTTCATCCAATGACACAAATGAACTTATTGGATGCACAAGATTGGTTAAAAACCCTAATTGGACAAGAATAAGCCTAGGGAGGACGAAAATGACCTAAATGTTCATCCCAATGACACAAATGAACTTATTGGATGCACAAGATTGGTTAAAAACCCTAATTTGGACAAGAATAAGCCTAGGGAGGACGAAAATGACCTAAATGTTCATCCAATGACACAAATGAACTTATTGGATGCACAAGATTGGTTAAAACCTAATTGGACAAGAATAAGCCTAGGGAGGACGAAAATGACCTAAATGTTCATCCAATGACACAAATGAACTTATTGGATGCACAAGATTGGTTAAAAACCCTAATTGGACAAGAATAAAGCCTAGGGAGGACGAAAATGACCTAAATGTTCATCCAATGACACAAATGAACTATATGGATGCACAAGATTGGTTAAAAACCCTAATTGACAGAGATAAATGACCTAAATGTTCATCCAATGACACGAAAAAATGACCTAAACGAAAATGTTAAATGTTCATCAATGACACAAATGAACTTATTGGATGCACAAGATTGGTTAAAAACCCTAATTGGACAAGAATAAGCCTAGGGAGGACGAAAATGACCTAAATGTTCATCCAATGACACAAATGAACTTATTGGATGCACAAGATTGGTTAAACCCTAATTGGACAAGAATAAGCCTAGGGAGGACGAAAATGACCTAAATGTTCATCCAATGACACAAATGAACTTATTGGATGCACAAGATTGGTTAAAAACCCTAATTGGACAAGAATAAGCCTAGGGAGGACGAAAATGACCTAAATGTTCATCCAATGACACAAATGAACTTATTGGATGCACAAGATTGGTTAAAAAACCCTAATTGGACAAGAATAAGCCTAGGAGGAGGACGAAAATGACCTAAATGTTCATCCAATGACACAAATGAACTTATTGGATGCACAAGATTGGTTAAAAACCCTAATTGGACAAGAATAAGCCTAGGGAGGACGAAAATGACCTAAATGTTCATCCAATGACACAAATGAACTTATTGGATGCACAAGATTGGTTAAAAACCCTAATTGGACAGAATAATAAGCCTAGGGAGGACGAAAATGACCTAAATGTTCATCCAATGACACAAATGACACTTATTGGATGCACAAGATTGGTTAAAAACCCTAATTGGACAAGAATAAACCTAGGGAGGACGAAAATGACCTAAATGTTCATCCAATGACACAAATGAACTTATTGGATGCACAAGATTGGTTAAAAACCCTAATTGGACAAGAATAAGCCTAGGGAGGACGAAAATGACCTAAATGTTCATCCAATGACACAAATGAACTTATTGGATGCACAAGATTGGTTAAAAACCCTAATTGGACAAGAATAAGCCTAGGGAGGACGAAAATGACCTAAATGTTCATCCAATGACACAAATGAACTTATTGGATGCACAAGATTGGTTAAAAACCCTAATTGGACAAGAATAAGCCTAGGGAGGACGAAAATGACCTAAATGTTCATCCAATGACACAAATGAACTTATTGGATGCACAAGATTGGTTAAAAACCCTAATTGGACAGAATAAAGCCTAGGGAGGACGAAAATGACCTAAATGTTCATCCAATGACACAAATGAACTTATTGGATGCACAAGATTGGTTAAAAACCCTAATTGGACAAGAATAAGCCTAGGGAGGACGAAAATGACCTAAATGTTCATCCAATGACACAAATGACACTTATTGGATGCACAAGATTGGTTAAAAACCCTAATTGGACAAGAATAAGCCTAGGGAGGACGAAAATGACCTAAATGTTCATCCAATGACACAAATGAACTTATTGGATGCACAAGATTGGTTAAAAACCCTAATTGGACAAGAATAAGCCTAGGGAGGACGAAAATGACCTAAATGTTCATCATCCAATGACACAAATGACACTTATTGGATGCACAAGATTGGTTAAAAACCCTAATTGGACAAGAATAAGCCTAGGGAGGACGAAAATGACCTAAATGTTCATCCAATGACACAAATGAACTTATTGGATGCACAAGATTGGTTAAAAACCCTAATTGGACAAGAATAAGCCTAGGGAGGACGAAAATGACCTAAATGTTCATCCAATGACACAAATGAACTTATTGGATGCACAAGATTGGTTAAAAAACCCTAATTGGACAAGAATAAGCCTAGGGAGGACGAAAAAATGACCTAATGTGTTCATCCAATGACACAAATGAACTTATTGGATGCACAAGATTGGTTAAAAACCCTAATTGGACAAGAATAAGCCTAGGGGGAGGACGAAAATGACCTAAATGTTCATCCAATGACACAAATGAACTTATTGGATGCACAAGATTGGTTAAAAACCCTAATTGGACAAGAATAAGCCTAGGGAGGACGAAAATGACCTAAATGTTCATCCAATGACACAAATGAACTTATTGGATGCACAAGATTGGTTAAAAACCCTAATTGGACAAGAATAAGCCTAGGGAGGACGAAAATGACCTAAATGTTCATCCAATGACACAAATGAACTTATTGGATGCACAAGATTGGTTAAAAACCCTAATTGGACAAGAATAAGCCTAGGGAGGACGAAAATGACCTAAATGTTCATCCAATGACACAAATGACACTTATTGGATGCACAAGATTGGTTAAAAACCCTAATTGGACAAGAATAAGCCTAGGGAGGACGAAAATGACCTAAATGTTCATCCAATGACACAAATGAACTTATTGGATGCACAAGATTGGTTAAAAACCCTAATTGACAAGAATAAGCCTAGGGAGGACGAAAATGACCTAAATGTTCATCCAATGACACAAATGAACTTATTGGATGCACAAGATTGGTTAAAAACCCTAATTGGACAAGAATAAGCCTAGGGAGGACGAAAATGACCTAAATGTTCATCCAATGACACAAATGAACTTATTGGACAAGATGCACAAGATTGGGAATTAAAACGAAAATGACCTAAATGTTCATCCAATGACACAAATGAACTTATTGACACAAGAATAAAAACCCTAATTGGACAAGAATAAGGGGAGGACGAAAATGACCTAAATGTTCATCCAATGACACAAATGAACTTATTGGATGCACAAGATTGGTTAAAAACCCTAATTGGACAAGAATAAGCTAGGGAGGACGAAAATGACCTAAATGTTCATCCAATGACACAAATGAACTTATTGGATGCACAAGATTGGTTAAAAACCCTAATTGGACAAGAATAAAGCCTAGGGAGGACGAAAATGACCTAAATGTTCATCCAATGACACAAATGAACTTATTGGATGCACAAGATTGGTTAAAAACCCCTAATTGGACAAGAATAAGCCTAGGGAGGACGAAAAATGACCTAAATGTTCATCCAATGACACAAATGAACTTATTGGATGCACAAGATTGGTTAAAAACCCCTAATTGGACAAGAATAAGCCTAGGAGGACGAAAATGACCTAAATGTTCATCCAATGACACAAATGAACTTATTGGATGCACAAGATTGGTTAAAAACCCTAATTGGACAAGAATAAGCCTAGGGAGGACGAAAATGACCTAAATGTTCATCCAATGACACAAATGAACTTATTGGATGCACAAGATTGGTTAAAAACCTAATTGGACAAGAATAAGCCTAGGGAGGACGAAAATGACCTAAATGTTCATCCAATGACACAAATGACACTTATTGGATGCACAAGATTGGTTAAAAAACCTAATTGGACAAGAATAAGCCTAGGGAGGACGAAAAATGACCTAAATGTTCATCCAATGACACAAATGAACTTATTGGATGCACAAGATTGGTTAAAAACCCTAATTGGACAAGAATAAGCCTAGGGAGGACGAAAAATGACCTAAATGTTCATCCAATGACACAAATGAACTATATTGGATGCACAAGATTGGTTAAAAACCCTAATTGGACAAGAATAAGCCTAGGGAGGACGAAAATGACCTAAATGTTCATCCAATGACACAAATGAACTATTGGATGCACAAGATTGGTTAAAAACCTAATTGGACAAGAATAAGCCTAGGGAGGACGAAAATGACCTAAATGTTCATCCAATGACACAAATGAACTTATTGGATGCACAAGATTGGTTAAAAACCCTAATTGGACAAGAATAAGCCTAGGGAGGACGAAAATGACCTAAATGTTCATCCAATGACACAAATGAACTTATTGGATGCACAAGATTGGTTAAAAACCTAAATTGGACAAGAATAAGCCTAGGGAGGACGAAAATGACCTAAATGTTCATCCAATGACACAAATGAACTTATTGGATGCACAAGATTGGTTAAAAAAACCCTAATTGGACAAGAATAAGCCTAGGGAGGACGAAAATGACCTAAATGTTCATCCAATGACACAAACACACCTTATTGGATGCACAAGATTGGTTAAAAACCCTAATTGGACAAGAATAAGCCTAGGGAGGACGAAAATGACCTAAATGTTCATCCAATGACACAAATGAACTTATTGGATGCACAAGATTGGTTAAAAACCCTAATTGGACAAGAATAAGCTAGGGAGGACGAAAATGACCTAAATGTTCATCCAATGACACAAATGAACTTATTGGATGCACAAGATTGGTTAAAAACCCTAATTGGACAGAATAAGCCTAGGGAGGACGAAAATGACCTAAATGTTCATCCAATGACACAAATGAACTTATTTGGATGCACAAGATTGGTTAAAAACCCTAATTGGACAAGAATAAGCCTAGGGAGGACGAAAATGACCTAAATGTTCATCCAATGACACAAAATGAACTTATTGGATGCACAAGATTGGTTAAAAACCCTAATTGGACAAGAATAAGCCTAGGGAGGACGAAAATGACCTAAATGTTCATCCAATGACACAAATGACACTTATTGGATGCACAAGATTGGTTAAAAACCCTAATTGGACAAGAATAAGCCTAGGGAGGACGAAAATGACCTAAATGTTCATCCAATGACACAAATGAACTTATTGGATGCACAAGATTGGTTTAAAACCCTAATTGGACAAGAATAAGCCTAGGGAGGACGAAAATGACCTAAATGTTCATCCAATGACACAAATGAACTTATTGGATGCACAAGATTGGTTAAAAACCCTAATTGGACAAGAATAAGCTAATTGAAAATGACCTAAATGTTCATCCAATGACACAAACAATAAATTGATGCAAAGAATAAGCCTAGGGAGGACGAAAAATGACCTAAATGTTCATCCAATGACACAAATGAACTTATTGGATGCACAAGATTGGTTAAAAACCCTAATTGGACAAGAATAAGCCTAGGGAGGACGAAAATGACCTAAATGTTCATCCAATGACACAAATGAACTTATTGGATGCACAAGATTGGTTAAAAACCCTAATTGGACAAGAATAAGCCTAGGGAGGACGAAAATGACCTAAATGTTCATCCAATGACACAAATGAACTTATTGGATGCACAAGATTGGGTTAAAAACCTAATTGGACAAGAATAAGCTAGGGGAGGACGAAAATGACCTAAATGTTCATCCAATGACACAAATGACACTTATTGGATGCACAAGATTGGTTAAAAACCCTAATTGGACAAGAATAAGCCTAGGAGGACGAAAATGACCTAAATGTTCATCCAATGACACAAATGAACTTATTGGATGCACAAGATTGGTTAAAAACCCTAATTGGACAAGAATAAGCCTAGGGAGGACGAAAATGACCTAAATGTTCATCCAATGACACAAACACACCTATATTGGATGCACAAGATTGGTTAAAAACCCCTAATTTGGACAAGAATAAGCCTAGGGAGGACGAAAATGACCTAAATGTTCATCCAATGACACAAATGAACTTATTGGATGCACAAGATTGGTTAAAAACCCTAATTGGACAAGAATAAGCCTAGGGAGGACGAAAATGACCTAAATGTTCATCCAATGACACAAATGAACTTATTGGATGCACAAGATTGGTTAAAAACCCTAATTGGACAAGAATAAGCCTAGGGAGGACGAAAATGACCTAAATGTTCATCCAATGACACAAATGAACTTATTGGATGCACAAGATTGGTTAAAAACCCTAATTGGACAAGAATAAGCCTAGGGAGGACGAAAATGACCTAAATGTTCATCCAATGACACAAATGAACTTATTGGATGCACAAGATTGGTTAAAAACCCTAATTGGACAAGAATAAGCCTAGGGAGGACGAAAATGACCTAAATGTTCATCCAATGACACAAATGAACTTATTGGATGCACAAGATTGGTTAAAAAACCCTAATTGGACAAGAATAAACCTAGGAGAGGACGAAAATGACCTAAATGTTCATCCAATGACACAAATGAACTTATTGGATGCACAAGATTGGTTAAAAACCCTAATTGGACAAGAATAAGCCTAGGGAGGACGAAAATGACCTAAATGTTCATCCAATGACACAAATGACACTTATTGGATGCACAAGATTGGTTAAAAACCCTAAATTGGACAAGAATAAGCCTAGGGAGGACGAAAATGACCTAAATGTTCATCCAATGACACAAATGAACTTATTGGATGCACAAGATTGGTTAAAAACCCTAATTGGACAAGAATAAGCCTAGGGAGGACGAAAATGACCTAAATGTTCATCCAATGACACAAATGAACTTATTGGATGCACAAGATTGGTTAAAAACCCTAATTGGACAAGAATAAGCCTAGGGAGGACGAAAATGACCTAAATGTTCATCCAATGACACAAAATGAACTTATTGGATGCACAAGATTGGTTAAAAACCTAATTGGACAAGAATAAGCCTAGGGAGGACGAAAATGACCTAAATGTTCATCCAATGACACAAATGAACTTATTGGATGCACAAGATTGGTTAAAAACCCTAATTGGACAAGAATAAGCCTAGGGAGGACGAAAATGACCTAAATGTTCATCCAATGACACAAATGACACTTATGGATGCACAAGATTGGTTAAAAAACCCTAATTGGACAAGAATAAGCCTAGGGAGGACGAAAATGACCTAAATGTTCATCCAATGACACAAACACAACTTATTGGATGCACAAGATTGGTTAAAAACCCTAATTGGACAAGAATAAGCCTAGGGAGGACGAAAATGACCTAAATGTTCATCCAATGACACAAATGAACTTATTGGATGCACAAGATTGGTTAAAAACCCTAATTGGACAGAATAAAGTCTAGGGAGGACGAAAATGACCTAAATGTTCATCCAATGACACAAATGAACTTATTGGATGCACAAGATTGGTTAAAAACCCTAATTGGACAAGAATAAGCCTAGGAGGACGAAAATGACCTAAATGTTCATCCAATGACACAAATGAACTTATTGGATGCACAAGATTGGTTAAAAACCCTAATTGGACAAGAATAAGCCTAGGGAGGACGAAAATGACCTAAATGTTCATCCAATGACACAAACACACTATTGGATGCACAAGATTGGTTTAAAAACCCTAATTGGACAAGAATAAGCCTAGGGAGGACGAAAATGACCTAAATGTTCATCCAATGACACAAATGAACTTATTGGATGCACAAGATTGGTTAAAAACCCTAATTGGACAAGAATAAGCCTAGGGAGGACGAAAATGACCTAAATGTTCATCCAATGACACAAATGACACTTATTGGATGCACAAGATTGGTTAAAAACCCTAATTGGACAGAATAAGCCTAGGGAGGACGAAAATGACCTAAATGTTCATCCAATGACACAATGACACTTATTGGATGCACAAGATTGGTTAAAAACCCTAATTGGACAAGAATAAGCCTAGGGAGGACGAAAATGACCTAAATGTTCATCCAATGACACAAAATGAACTTATTGGATGCACAAGATTTGTTAAAAAACCTAAATTGGACAAGAATAAGCCTAGGGAGGACGAAAATGACCTAAATGTTCATCCAATGACACAAACACACCTATTGGATGCACAAGATTGGTTAAAAACCCTAATTGGACAAGAATAAGCCTAGGGAGGACGAAAATGACCTAAATGTTCATCCAATGACACAAATGAACACCTATTTGGATGCACAAGATTGGTTAAAAACCCTAATTGGACAAGAATAAGCCTAGGGAGGACGAAAATGACCTAAATGTTCATCCAATGACACAAATGACACTTATTGGATGCACAAGATTGGTTAAAAACCCTAATTGGACAAGAATAAGCCTAGGGAGGACGAAAATGACCTAAATGTTCATCCAATGACACAAATGAACTTATTGGATGCACAAGATTGGTTAAAAACCTAAATTGGACAAGAATAAGCCTAGGGAGGACGAAAATGACCTAAATGTTCATCCAATGACACAAATGAACTTATTGGATGCACAAGATTGGTTAAAAAACCCTAAATTGGACAAGAATAAGCCTAGGGAGGACGAAAATGACCTAAATGTTCATCCAATGACACAAACACACTATATGGATGCACAAGATTGGTTAAAAACCCCTATTGGACAAGAATAAGCCTAGGGAGGACGAAAAATGACCTAAATGTTCATCCAATGACACAAACACACTTATTGGATGCACAAGATTGGTTAAAAACCCTAATTGGACTAGAATAAAGCCTAGGGAGGACGAAAATGACCTAAATGTTCATCCAATGACACAAATGAACTTATTGGATGCACAAGATTGGTTAAAAACAGAATTGGACAGAATAAGCCTAGGGGAGGACGAAAATGACCTAAATGTTCATCCAATGACACAAAATGAACTTATTGGATGCACAAGATTGGTTAAAAACCCTAATTGGACAAGAATAAGCCTAGGGAGGACGAAAATGACCTAAATGTTCATCCAATGACACAAATGAACTTATTGGATGCACAAGATTGGTTAAAAACCCTAATTGGACAAGAATAAGCCTAGGGAGGACGAAAATGACCTAAATGTTCATCCAATGACCACAAATAAGGTAATATCTTTGGGATAAATAATTGAGTCATTATAATTTACAAGCAGCGGAAAAGTTTATCAAAATATGAATCCAAAATATTACACATCAAAAAAGTGGTACATGTAACCATCGAAAAATAACATGTCAGCTGACATTATTTAATATAGGTCAGTCTTCCATTATTAAAATAAATACAATCAAAAGAAAGACGTTGTGTTCCCTCTATGTCAACCTAATCTGATCATCTCTCCAAAACAAACTAAACGCCCTGAGTGATCTCCACACGCCGTAAGATCCTCCTAATATAGCTTCAGTCAGGCATTCCCCGCTACATTGCTCATCCACAGGGTACGAACCGGTAAGGAATTGTCCTGGCTCTCATCTGAGGGCAAGCCCAGATTATCCAACAATAGTTGCTAAAGGGTCACCAACCGAAATTAACAGTTAACACATTAAAATTTTAGTTTTTTAAATGCACAAATAACCTTCCCACTAGGCATTGGCCACCTTAAAAGTGGTTTACCATATGCTTAAAAGTCATATAACACTTGCAAATTAAAAATGAAATCAAAATAAAGTTCTCAATCCATCAAGTAATACATAACTGACAAAACAATGATAATAATTGAGCAAATCGATTATCTAACTCAAAATAAGAATTCTACTAAGCCAATCAATTTCCCAAATCGATTTCCTGAAGGTTTTTAGTTGAAATTTGAACTCTGTGGCATAATTCAATCGATTGGAAATCGATTGAATGAATAACTGAGCCCCGTGTAATAATGCCAATCGATTTCCAAATCGATTTTCGTCAGTTTTGCTGAGTCCTGTATGGCCAAATCGAGTTCTTAAATGGTTTTGAAAAAAACATAATTATAAAATCGATTGGCAAATCTGTTATGTCAAATTAGCTAAAGTCCCTGGTAACTCATCAATCGATTGGGAAATGGATTTCCCTGCATATTCTTCCCAAAAATACATAAACTAACTCAATCAACATTCATACACAATTTCACATCTTAACACTTAGCAATTCCCACACGATCACCACGAAAAATTGGGTTTCGAAATAGTTTTGCAATCCATCACACTTACACACAATAATCAATACATAACACTTAGCAATTTCAATACATTTACTACGACAACTTGAGTTTCGAAATAGTTTTACAATCCATCACACTTACACACAATAATCAATACATAACATTAGAAATTTCAACACAATTACCGCGACAACTCAAATTCAAAACACTCAATCATAAACTTGAATCAAACACGACTCGCGTGCCAAGCACCCTAATGCAATGCGTATATGCCAAAATGCATGGACTCGGAATTCCAAACCAAAACCCTCCTCGAAGGGCCGTAAATCATAATTGTACCGCCTATCGCAGGCTAAAGTACCAATTTCCGAGGTGCCATCTATCACGGGTCAGCACGATTTACTAAAAAGCGTAAATCATAAACGTACCACCTATCACGGGTCAATACTGTTTACCGAGGTGCCACCTATACCTATCATGGGTCAACACGATTTTACCCAAAATGAAAATGCATGCAGCATACACTGGACTCCATTCCACAACAATCGTTAAGCAAAATGCAGAATATTTAAAAGATTCCCCATTTTAATACTCATTTACTTAAAGGGATTTTCACAACAAATATAAGTAAAACCAAGGACATTAAGAAGATTTCCCCATTCTTTAATACTCATTTAACTTAAACGATTTTACTAAACACACATTAAGTTAAACAAGACATTAAGAGATTCCCCATTCTTAATAACTCGTTTACTTAAACGATTTTCACAAAACACACATAACGTAAAAAGACATTAAGAGATTCCCCAAAT
>PGTU02009168.1:0-12023 GCA_002896215.2 Cicer echinospermum
AATAATCAAAATCTGCCTTCAGAAAAATAAGGGTTTGCCTTTTATAATGGCAACTCCAAAAAGTTCTGTAAATTTGGCCCAACTGACATTTTTTCAGTTACCAAACCCAAATTCTTATTAATTTAGTCTATTACTTTAATTAAAACTAAATAATTAAATTTGATAAACACGATAGATCTGCCCTTTCATTCTTAACTTCTTCAATTTGCACCGCATGCCCTTTGCATCAAGTTTCAACTTATGCCTTTGGATTTCTGGGTCTCTTGGGTTTAAGCTCTATATGCTTGGCCTGTTGGCAATGAAACAACCTGGAATGAGATCAATTTGATGTTCTAAATATCCCTCTTATAGTGGAGGCCTTGAGAACCTATTTGGGAATTACATCTTCAAAATACGCAACAAAGAAACATAACTTCACTAGGAAAAGAATTTATTAGATCTGCAACCTTAAGTCATCTCTTGCTTAAAAGCAATAGCATTGGCTTTTTAATTGCATAGCCTTAACCTCTTTTCTTTTGTGAACAAATTTTCATGTTTTACTCTCTTCTTTTCATTCACTTTTTGGTTTCCCTCTTTTTTTGACTAGAATTTTTTCTTTTTCTACCTTTTTTGACTTTATCTCTCTCATTGATTCATCTCACCAACCCCTTGAGACAAAGGAGCAAGAAGTTATTTTGCGTTCTTATGTATAAAAGAGACTTATTTGTATAACATCATGGTTGCTTTCTTATCATACTGCGTATGGCCTTCCAAGAAGTAAATGAACAAGCCCTCCATCGGAACTACATCACATATAACTGAATCCTCATACCTCCCAATAGAAAAATTCACTTCCACTGCTCACTCACGATTTGCTCGCCTTCTCACTAAGCCATTGAAAGTTTAGTAGGTTCTGGGTGGGGTTAATGTCACGAGGTCAATTTTGAATACCATCTTGCACTTGCAACAATTAGTGCAACTCCTCCATCTATAATTAAAGAACATAACTTACCTTGGATGAGACATCGAGTATGAAAAATATTTTCCTTTGTTGTTCATCTAAGGTCTCTTGATTGGCTGCCAACATTATTCTATACCATAAACAAGTCTCCCTCCTTCAGCAATTTCTTCCTCATTCTCTCCATCACTAGATGCATATGGATTCAGAAGACTCGCTAGAAATATCTCCATTCTCCTTAAGCAACATGGTCTTCTTAGTTGGACATTCAGAAGCTATGTGACCTCTTCCCCGAAATTTGAAGCATTTAATTCACTACTTTTTGTTTCTTATGAGCATCACTGGATTTATTTTGAATTCTCTGAGGTGCAACCGTGGATGTGTTTGATGATGTACTTCCCTCCTTCTTATTTCTATCCTTCCAACTATAGGAGTTAAAGTTAGAAGAGTTCTTTCTGACACCTTTTCTTTCAGTGTTGTTCTTACCTTAGTAGCTTGATGCAACTAAGTCCTCCAACTCCACATAATTTGCAATTCCACAACACACTTATATCACTATTCAGCCCCTGTAAGAAACGGTGCCATAGAAGCTTCCCTATCTTCACTAATATTGCCTCTAATTAAGCACACTCCATCTCCTTATAATATCATCCACACTTTGCTACCTTGTGTGAGCCTTTGAAGCTTATTGTGAAGATCTCTATGATAGTAAGAAGGAACAAATCTCTTCCGCATTAACCTCTTCATCTCCACCGTAGACAAGTATCCACCATTGGTTCTTCACATCTCACTCTTTCTTTTTGTAATTGGTCCCACCAAATGAGTGCATAATCAGTGAATTCCATGGCTGCCACCCTTACCTTCTTCTCTGCTGTGTAATTATTGCATGAAAAGTAGTTGTTCAATTTTCATCTCCCACTCAAGGTAGGTCCCCGGATCACTTTTTCTTTGAAAGATGGTATTTTAAGCTTCACTCCCTCTATTCTATCTCCTCTACCACCACCTTCAGTTTCTCTTTCTCCTCCTCCTACCTCCGTCATCGCCATAATTTTCTTGATTTTCTAACTGTTCAATTCTAGCATGTAAATCTTCAGTATGTTCCTCAACATCTTTGCATTTGAGCCGTTATAGCCTCACTAACAATCTGTTGTTTACTCCTGGAGGAGGCTATCATCACCACCTATTCCTGCCATACTTAAACAAACGAAAAAAAAAAACAAGTAAAGTAAAAAATAAAGGACCTCACCACACAGCTCACGTGTTTACACTCTTGAATTTGTCACTCGTGTTTCACTCAATTTGGCTTTTTTTTTATATAAAGAATCTTTCTTGCCTTTTTCCACTCAATTGCTCTCTTCAAGTTCTTAATTGAATCAACAAGAACTTTAACATTTGAACCCAAAAATCAGTATGAAGAATTAGAGTAACACAAAGCGTAGTAATGTGATTTGCAAAAATAATCTAAGGATTTGTCAAACAGGTAGTGTGCACTACTTTTTAACAATACTATTTTTTCTTTTTTTGTATTCTTCTTTTTTTTATGTATTCTTTTTTTTTTTTATTTCTTTTTTTTTGTATTTTTTTTTTTTTAGTAGCAGCAACACACCAACTAGCTAAGAACAACAATTCAGCAAACAATACAACTAGCAATTTAGGTATCACAAAAAAAAAAAAATGCATAAACAAAATTTTCCTCAATTCCAAACCTAGAGACAAGCTCTGGTACCACATGATATGTTCCTAATAGTCATAGTTCACTTTAAAGATCGTTCTAGGTCGGAAACTTACAAATTTGAGTGAAAATCGCGTATGGCTGGAGAACGTGATAAACGGTGCTGCGAAACTCCGATTCGGCCGATTCCAAATCGAGGTGAAAGATGACGTTCTGAAACGCAAGTTAGGCTTTTGAATCACCGAAAAACAATATATAGAACTCGAGATATGAACGCAGGTTACTGATCACGAAATTGAAAGAATTGGAGTATTAGGATTTGATGTAAAGGAAACTCAATATTATTATTCAGCAACGAAACAAAGGAACAAAATGGCGCCACAATCTTGGATTGATAAGCCAAAAAGAACGCCACAAGGATTTAACAGCCTTGATAAGTTCAAGAATGAATTCTTTCAAGAACTCTAGAGAGCAAAGCCTCACAAAAATAATAATCAAAATCTGCCTTCAGAAAAATAAGGGTTTGCCTTTTATAATGGCAACTCCTAAAAAGTTCTCTAAATTTGGCCCAACTGACATTTTTTTAGTTACACCCAAATTCTTATTAATTTAGTCTATTACTTTAATTAAAACTAATATTAAAATTTGATAACACATAGATGCCGCCTTCATTCCTTAACTTCTTCAATTTGGGTTAAGCAATTGACTATCTTGGGCTTTAATTCTTCATGAGTTGTACTTGCTTCAAATAAAGTGGTTATCAAGTTATTTAGAACCTCCTTCGCCTTCTTTGACCTTGCTCTTGTCATTGGGGTTCCAAGACCTTGAATATCCTCTAGGCTTTCTTCCTTGGTTATGCATTCTATGTCCTCATCATTCCCTCCTTCTTGAACTGAATTTGCCCTCAAATTGCAATCTTCTTCAGCTGCATCATAAAGAGACAAATCAGCCACATTAAAAGTAGGACTAACACCATACTCACCTGGAAGATCTATTTTGTAGGCATTATCATTAATTTTGGACAGCACTTGAAAAGGTCCATCTCCCCTTGGTTGGAGCTTAGATTTCCTTTGAGAAGGAAACCTTTCCTTCCTTAAATGAAACCCAAACCCAATCACCAGGTTCAAACACAACCTTTTTCCTTCCTTTATTAGCTTGTCGAGCATAGCTATCCACTTTCTTTTCAATTTGTGTTTTTACCTTCTCATGTAATTTCGAACATATTCAGCCTTAGCATTCCCATCCTTATGAATTAGAATAGAACATTTGGCAAAGACATTAAATCAAGAGGGGTGAGAGGGTTAAAACCATAAACAATTTCAAAGGGGAGAATAACGAGTAGTGCTATGAACAACCTATTATAGGCAAACTCAACATGGGGCAAACATTCTTCCCATGTCTTAATATTCTTTGGATTACAGCCCTTAGAAGAGAAGAAAAGTTCGATTTACTACCTCAGTTTGGCCATCAGTTTGTGGGTGGCAAGTCGTGGAAAAGAGAAGTTTAGTTCCAAGCTTACCCCCAAAGTGTCTCTCCAAAAGTGACTAATAGAAATTTAGTGTCTCGGTCACTCACAATGCTTCTGGGTAATACCATGAAGTCTAACTACTTCTTTAAGAACAAATCTGCCACGTGACAAGCATCATCCACTTTTCTGCAAGGTATAAAGTGAGCCATCTTGAGAATCTGTCTACCACACACAAAAATTGAATCTTTTCCGCTCTTAGACCGAGGAAGACCTAAAACAAAATCATAGAAATATCAATCCAAGGGGGAGTTAGGTATTGGTAAAGGAGTATACAAACCATGAGGCATAACTTTTAGACTTAGATTTCTCACAAACAATGCATCTTTCAAGAACCTTGAATATCCTCTAGGCTTTCTTCCTTGGTTAGAGAAAAGAAAAAAATAAATAAAAAAAATAGTAAAAAAAAAAGAAAACGAGGGAAAAGAAAAAAGAGAATGAAATAAGGAAAGAGAGAAGAAAAACACAAAATTGTCACAAAAGAAAAAAAAAGAGGTTAAAAAAGGCTATGGCAATTAAAAAGCCAATGCTATTTGCTTTACGCAAGGAGAGTGACCTTTAAAGGTTTGCAGAATCTAACCAATTCTTTTCTAGTGAAGTTTGTTTCTTTGTTGCAGGATTTTGAAGATGTATATTTCCCAAAGAGGTTCCTCAAGGCCTACCACCTATAAGAGGTATAGAACATTCAAATTGATCTCATTCCAGGTGTTTCATTGCCCAACAGGCCAGCATATAGAAGCTAAACCCCCAAAGAGACCCAAGAAATCCAAAGGCAAGTTGAAGACTTTGATGCAAAAGGGATGAGGTTGCAAATTGAGAAGTAAGGAATGAAGGCCAGATCTATGTGTTATCAAATTTTAATAGTTAGTTTTAATTAAAGAATGATAATTATATAAGAATTTGGAGGTGTAACTGAAAAAGATGTCAGTTGCGGCCAAATTTAGAGAATTGGTTTTAGGAGTTGCCATTATAAGGCAACCCTTATTCTGAAGCAGATTTTGATTATATTTTGTGAGGCTTTGCTCTCTAGAGTTCTTGAAAAGAATTCATCTTGAACTTATCAGGCTGTTAATCCTTGTGGCGTTCTTTTGGCCTTATCAATCTTCAAAGATTGTTGGCGCCCATTTTGTTCCTTTGTTTCGTGCTGATAATAATATTGAGTTTCCTTTTACATCAATCCTATACTCCAATTCTTTCAATTTTCGTAATCAGTAACCAGCGTTCATATCTCGAGTTCATATATATTGTTTTTTCGGTTGATCAAAAGCCTAACTGCGTTTCAGAACGTCATCTCACCTCGATTTGGTATATCGGTATATCCGTTTAATCGGAGTTTCACGCCCGTTTTATCACGTTCTCCATGGCACAAACGCGGATTTTCACTTCAAATTTGTAACGTTTCCGACCTAGAACGATCTTTAATATTGAACTTATCGGGTGACAACAAGGGCTTTTTAACCTTCTTTGTGGCATCCAATAAGTCATTTGTGTCATTGGATGAACTTTAGGTTCATTTTCGTTCTCCCTGGCTTATTCGTCTAATTAAGGGTTTTAACCAAATTTCTTATGCATCCAATAGGTCTTGTATGTAATTGGTATTGAACATTTGAGGTCATTTTCGTCCTCCTAGGCTTTATCTTGTGCAGTTAGGGTTTTTTACCCCAATCTTGTGCATCCAATACAGTTTATTTGTGTTTAATTGGTGAACATTTAGGTCATTTGATCCTCCCTAGGCTTTATTTCTTGTCCAATTAGGGTTTTTTAACCAATCTTGTGCATCCAATACGTTCGTTGTGTAATTGGACTGAACATTTAGGTCATTTTCGTCCTCCCTAGCTTATTCTTGTCCAATTAGGGTATTTAACCTATCTTGTGCATCCAATAGTTAATTTGTTTTCATTGGATGGAACATTTAGGTCATTTTGTCCTCCCTAGGCTTATTCTTGTCTTAATTAGGGTTTTTAAACCAATCTTGTGCACTCAATACAATCATTTGTGTAATTGGGATGGAACATTTAGGTCACTTTCGTAATCCCTAGGCTTATTCTTGTCCATTAGGGTTTTTAAACCAATCTTGTGCATCCAATAGGTGTGGTTTGTGTCATTGGTTGATATTATGTCATTTTCGTCCTCCCTGGCTTATTCTTTCCAATTAGGGCGTTAACAAATCTTGTGCAATCCAATTAAGTTCAATTTGTGTAATTGGATGAACATTTAGGTCATTTTTCGTCCTCCCTAGGCTTATTTTGTCAGTAGGGTTTTTAACCCAATCTTGTCATTCCAAATAAAGTTATTTGTGTAATTGGATGACATTTAAGGTCATTTTCGTCCTCCTATGCTTATTCTTGTCCAATTACGATTTTAACCAATCTTGTGCATCCAATAAGTTCTTTGTTGTAATTGGATATGAACATTTAGGTCATTTTCGTACCTCCCCTAGGCTTATTCTTGCCAATTAGGGTTTTAACCAATCTTGGCCATCCAATAGTTTTTGTGTTTGTCATATGGAAAAATTTATGCATTTTCGTCCTTCCTATAGGCTATTCTTGCCAATAGGTTTTAACGACTGTGCATCCAACGTATTCAATTGTTTGTAATTGGTAGACATTTAGGTCATTTCGTCCTCCCTAGTGTATATCTGTCGAATTAACGGTACCTATCTTGTATCACAATAAGTTCCATTGTGCATTGGATGAACATCTTAGTGTCATTTCGACCCATGGCCTTATTCTTGTCCAATACGGATTTTAACCAATCTTTGCATCCAACAATTCATTATTGATGATATGGAACATTAGGTCATTCTTCGGTTCTCCTAGGCTAATCTTTTCCAATAAGTTTTTAACCAACTGTTGCCATTCAATACATGTGGTTTGTGTCATTGGATGAACATTTTTGGCATTCGTCTCCCATAGATTCTTGCCAATTAGGGTTTTAACTAATTGTGCATCCAAGTAAATTTTTTGTGTATTTGGTATAACATTTAGGCATTTCGCTCCTCACCTAGTTATTCTTGTCCAATAGGGTTTTAACCTATCTTGTAGCATCCAAACGGTCATTTATGTAATGGGATGAACATTAAGTCATTTTCGTCCTCCCAGGCTTATCTTGTCCAATTATACGGTTTTAAACTAATCTTGTGCTCCAAAGTTATTTGTGTAATTGGATGAAATTAGGCCATTTCGTCCCATCCCTGCATCTACTTGCTAATAAGATTTTAAACAATCTTAGTGCACCAATAAGTTCTGTTGTAATTGATAACATTAGTCCATTTTTTCGCCTCCTAGGCTTATTCTTGTCCATTAGGTTTTTACCAAATCTGTGCCAAATCCAATAACGTTTATGTTAATGGATAACATTAAGGTCATTTCGATCCCCCTAGGCTTAATCTTGTCAATAGGGTGTTTACATACTTGTAGCACCAATACCATTCGTTTGGGTATTGAGAACATTTAGGTCATTTCGTCCTCCCTAGGCTTATTCTTGTCCAATTAGGTATTTAACCTATCTTGTCATCCAATAAGTTAATTGTATTTCATTGAATGAACATTTAGGTCATTTTCTGTCCCCTCCCTAGGCTTTTCTTGTCTAATTAGGGTTTGAACCAAATCTGTGCATCTTCCAATACAATCATTGTGTGTAATTGGAATGAACTTAGGTCACTTCGTAATCCTAGGCTTATTCTTGTCCAATTAGGGTTTTTTAAACCAATCTTGTGGCATCCAATAGGTGCCTGTGTTCTGTGTCATTGGTATGAATATATATGTCATTTTTCGTATCCTCCCTAGGCTTATTCTTGTCCAATTAGGGTTTAACTATCTTGTGCATCCAATAAGTTCATTTGTGTATTGGGATAAACATTTAGGTCCATTTTCGTCCTCCCTAGATTATTCTTGTTCCAATAGGGTTTTTAACCAATCTTGTGCATCCAATACGTTCATTTGTGGTAATTGGATGAACATTTAGGTCATTTTCGTTTCCGCCTCCCTTTAGGCTTATCTTGTCCAATTAGGGGTTTTAACCAATCTCGTGTGCATCCAATAGTTCTTTTGTGTAATTGGATAAACATTTTAGGTCATTTCGTCCTCCCTAGGCTTATTCTGTCCAATTAGGGTTTTTTAACAATTCTTGTGCATCCATACGTTCATTTGTTAGGATGAACATTTTAGGTTCATTCGTCCTCCCATAGGCTTAATTATTGTCCAATTAGGGTTTTTAACCTATCTTGGTGCATCCAATAGTTCATTTGTGTCATTGGATGAAACATAGGTTCTTTCGTCCACCCTAGCTTATTCTTGCCAATTAGGGTTTTTAAACCAATCTTGCATTCCAATAAGTTCATTTGTGTAATTGGAATGAACTTTAGGTCATTTTCGTTCCTTTCCCTAGGCTTATTCTTGTCCAATTAGGGTTTTTAACCTTATCTTGTGCATCCAATACGTTCATTTGTGTAATGGGATGAAACATTCTGGTTTCATTTTTCTCTCCCTAGGCTTAATCTTCCAATTAGGGTTGTTTAACCTATCTTGTGCATCCATAAGTTCATTTGTGTCCATGGATGAACATTTAGGTCATTTCGTCTCCACCCTAGGCTTTATTCTTGTCCAATTAGGAGTTTTTAACCAATCTTTGTCATCCAACAATCATTTTGTGTTCATTGGAAGAACCATTTAGGTCATTCTCGTTCTCCCTAGGCTTATTCTTTTCCAATTAAGGGTTTAACCGTCTTGGTGCAATCCAATAGGTGTTTTGTGTCATTGGAATTAACATTTTGGTCTATTCTCGTCCTCCCTAGGCTTATTCTTGTCCAATTAGGTTTTTAACCAATCTTGTGCCATCCAATAGTTCTTTTGTGTTAATTGGATAAACATTTAGGTCATTTTCGTCCTCCTAGGCTTATTCTTGTTCCAATTGGGTTTTAACCATCTTGTGCATCCAATACGTTCATTTGTGAATTGGATGAACATTTAGGTCATTTTCGTCCTCCTAGGCTTAAATCTATGTCCAATTAGGGTTTTTAACCTATCTTGTGCATCCAATATACGTCATTTGTGTAATTGGAATGAACATTTAGGTCATTTTCGTCCTCCCTAGGCTTATTCTTTGTCCAATTAGGGTTTTTTTAACCAATCTTGTGGCCATCCAATACAGTCATTTGTGTAATTGGATGAACATTTAGTCATTTTCGTCTCCCCTAGGCTTATTCTTGTCCAATAGGTATTTAACCTATCTTGTGCCACTCCAATAAGTTAATTTGTTTCATTTGGATAAACATTTAGGTCATTTTTGTCCTCCCTAGGCTTATTCTTGTCTTTAATTAGGGTTTTTGAACCAATTTGTTGATCCAATACAATCATTTGTTGTAATTGTGAATGAACATAGGTCACTTTCGTAATCCCTAGGCTTTTATTCTTGTCCATTAGGGTTTTAACCAATCTTGTGCATCCAATAGGTGTGTTGTGTCATGGATGAATATTTATGTCATTTTCGTCCTCCCTAGGCTTATTCTTGTTTCCAATTAGGGTTTTTAATATCTGTGCATCCAATAGTTCCATTTGTGTAATTGGAATGAACATTTAGTCATTTTGTCCTCCCACGGCTTATTCTTGTTGCAGTTAGGTTTTTAACCAATCTTGTGCATCCAATAAGTTCACTTTGTGGTATGAATGAACATTTAGGTTCATTTTCGTATCCTCCCTAGCTTATTCTGTGTCCAATTACGATTTTTAACCAATCTTGTGCATCCATAAGTTCATTTGTGTAATTGGATAGAACATTTAGGACTTTCGTGATCCCTAGCTTATTCTTGTCCAATGTAGGTTTTTTAACCATCTTGTGCATCCAATAGGTGACTGTTTGTGTAATTGTATGAATATCTATTCCATTTTCGTCCTCCCTAGCTATCTTGTCCCAATTAGGGTTTTAACATAACTTGGCATCATAAGATTCATTTGGTGATTGGATGACATTGTAGTCCATTTTCGTGCCTCCCTAGGCTTATTCTTGTGCAGTTAGGTTTTTAACCAATTCTGTGCATCCAAGTTAAGTTCATTTGCTGTAATTGGATGAACTTCTAGAATCATTTTCTGTCCTCCTTAGCTTTATTCTTAGTCTCACAATTACGATTTTACCAAGTCTTGTGCATCCAATTACAGTTCATTTGTGTATTGGATGAACATTTAGTCATTTTCGTCCTCCCTAAGGCTATCTTGTCTAATTAGTGTTTTTAAACAATCTTGTGGATCCTATAAGTTCATTTGTGTAATTGGATGAACATTTAGGTCATTCCCTCCCTAGTTATCTTGATCCAAAATTAGGTTTTAACCAAATCTTGTGCATTCCAATACGTTGTCATTTGTGTAATTGAGATATGAAACATAGGTATTTTCGTCCATCCTCCCTAGGCGCATTAATCTTGTCCAATTTAGGTTTAACCCTTCCCTGTGCACAATCATAAGTTCATTGTGTCATTGGATGCTTTAGTCTTCGTCCTCCCTAGCTTATTCTGTCCAATAGGGTTTTTAACCTATCTTGTGCATCCAATACGTTCATTTGTGTAATTGGATGAACATTTAGTCATTTTCAAGTCCTCCCTAGCGTATTCTGTCCAATTAGGGTTTTTAACCTATCTTGTGCATCCAATAAGTTCATTTGTTAATTGGTTATGAACATTTAGGTCATTTCGTCTCCCATAGCTTATTCTTGTCCAAATTACGATTTAACCAAATTGTCAGTTCATAAGTTCATCTGTGTATTGGATGAACATTTAGGTCACTTTTCAATCCCTAGCTTTATTCTTGTCCAATTAGGTTTTAACCAATCTATGTGCATCCAATAGGTGTTTGTAGTCATGATGAAATTTATGTCATTTTTCTGTCCTCCCTAGGCTTATTCTGTCCAATTAGGTTTTAACGAATCTTGGCCATCCAATAAGTTCATATTGGTAATTGGTTGAACATTAGGTTTCATTTTGCTCCTCCCTAGCTTATTCTTGTGCAGTTAGGTTTTTAACCAATCTTGTGCATACCAATAAGTTCATTTGTGTATTGGATGAAATTTAGGTCATTTTCTCCATCCCTAGGCTCTATTCTGTTCCAATTACAATTTTTACCCATCTTTGCACAATTAATGTTCATTTGTGTAATTGATAACATTTAGGTCACTTTCGTAATCCCTTAGCGTCTATTCTCTGTCCAATAGGGTTTAACGCAATCTTGTGCATCCATAGGTGTGTTTTTCATTGGATGTGAAATATTATGTCATTTTCGTCCTCCCTAGCTTATTTCTGTCCAAATTAGTTTTAACTAATCTTGTGGCGATCCAATAAGTTCATTTGATGTAATTGGATGAACATCTAGGCATTTTCGTCCCCCTAGGTCTTATTCTTGATGCAGTTAGGGTTTTACCAATCTTGTGCCAAATAATTTCATTTGTGTAATTGCATGAACATTTTAGCTCATTTTCGTCCTCCCTAGGCTTTATTCTTGTCCAATTACGATTTAACCATCTTGTGATCAATAAGTTCATTTGTGTAATTGCGATGAACATTAGTCATTTTACGTCCTCCCTTAGGCATATTACTTGTCTAAAATTAGGTTTTTAAACAATCTTGTGATCCAATAATTCATTTGTGTAATGTGAACATTAGTTCATTTTCGTCCTTCTATGGCTTATTCTGTCCAATTAGGGTTTTTAACCAATCTTGTGCATCCAATACGTTCATTGTGAGAATTGGCATGAACATTTAGTCATTATTCGTCATCCTAGGCTTAATCTTGATCTTCCAATTAGGGTTTTAACCATATCTTTGCATCCATAAGTTCATGTGCTGTCATTGGATGAACATTTATGTCTTCGTCCACGCCTATGATGAGGTCATAGAATGCAAT
>PGTU02009170.1:0-12759 GCA_002896215.2 Cicer echinospermum
TTGTAAATATTACTTTATTTGAAAACTCTATTTTATTAAATGTTATTATTATCTTCGTTTTGTATTTGTACTCAATCACAAAAATTGTGACACCCTAAACCCCAAAATAATATATATAATAATCTATATCATATTTCTATAAAATTTGCAGTGGATAAATAATAATATGTTTCCAAGAAAATAAAAATTTAATCTTTATTTAGGATATCACGTTTCTCAAAAATTAAAAGGAACTCTTTAACTTCTTTACTCCATAGTGCAATCTCAATAAGCTTGAATTAAGTATAATTACTTGATTTAATTCTAAAAACCTACAGTACTTATATGGTTTTTTCATAAAAGTCATTTCAAAAAAATAAGTAAAATACAAAATTACAACCCTTATTCCCGTATCATATATCAGAGCGGGGTTCCTCCCAAACTTGAAACTTCAAGACTTATTAACCTGTAACAACTGCGATTTCGCAAACCGCAGGGCCAACCAGTCAAGACACAAACAACGAGGAGGTGAGTTTCAAAATCATGTTAATAGTTATGTATATAAGTAAGAAGAACACGCAACAATCATAATAGACCGTATCATAATCACATTACTAATATATCAAAATATTTAAGTAAATAGTATCATATTATAACATCAAATTCACTCAAGTAAGATAATCATCTCATTATAATATTTATCAAATCATCTAGAGTAATTATTATACTTTTGAAACACATCAATCACCACAAAACAATCACAAGTAAATGCAATGCTATGCATGAGCTTAGACTCTACTCACACATGTGGTACCATTCGAACTCTGAAGTACTTGGTTAGGAGGCTTGATACTATGCCACCATCCCGGGTGGACGGACAATTCAAATTGGCCCTGTCCTCATAGATCCCCTCAACTCAACCCGAGACACATATACGTGACAGTCGAGGTAAGCGTGTGTTGCGTGTAGCTCCCGACATTTGGAGTGCTACCTCCAAGTCACCTAGGAATTCCCCACCCGAATACCTCAAGGTCTAACAATCTTGCCTTAAGGCTCGACAGCAGACCGCCACGATCAGGCTCATTCAGTTGTACTTCCCCGAAATCACTAGGCTTGTCAGACCCTACCTATATGATGACAAAATAATCTCCACTTCACAAATTCACAATATTTATTTTCTCCCCTCGTTGGTATATGATACTCCATTAATACCGTCATCTCAGACACAAATTGAAATCACAATATTCTCATCACAATTTATAACATCACTATAATTAATCACACATCATCATCATCATCACATAAACTCATCACAATTTATAGAATCACTATCATCAATCATACAGCAACACATATATTCATCACAAATTTATCACATCACCATTATTAATCATACATTATCATCATTACATATAATTATCCCAACACATCTATTTTTATTATAACATCATTTAAAACTCATCTAATCAAACATATGCATAAAATTAATTCAACAACCATATCACAATAATATCAACAACCATTATCACAATAATATCACACACATTTAACATTCAAATCACAATAATATCAAATGCCACACATCAATCAATCAACACCTACAAATATTCTATTCTATATTTTAATCTCACAATTTCCATATTTTCACATTAACTAATTTATCCCTCAAAGGGCTACTGCCATACGTAGCGAGCCCGGATGAATCGTTGGGAAATACGGTTTTCCCGTCATCTAACAATATATTACACTCATGAATTCAAACGCTCTCTCACCCCTTACCTTATTTCGACGCTTTCACCTATGAATATGATTTTGACGCCCAAACAGTCTTTGCCCTTGACTCTCCTTCAATCAATCTAACTCGACAGTTTATGGGTAAACGTCAAAATAAATTATGAGGAGATATCTAAAAACTAAATTTGAAAATCGCCAAATAAAATTACCATAAATCAGAAAACCAATCAGTGGATAATATAGCCACTTTTCACATGGTTGTTTTGGCGTTGGTTTCACTCAAATCGGACTTACGGTGAAGGAGAACGATGCAAAATAACGAATTCTACAAACGGAGAAGTCGAGTATTTTAGAGAGAAATTGGGGTTGTTAAAAATATGAAAAATTATGTTTTAATTGATGAGTTTAATGAATGAAATAACATACTCAAATTTGGACGAAAATGGAGAAAGTTTTCTGTAACATCACCAGTGTCAAACGATAGGGTTATTGTTGTGTTTCCTCTTTGGCTTTACGGCTGCCCTTCCAACTCCCTTCCCTTCTTTTGTTTGTTTTATTTTATTAACAATTAGGGTTTATAGAGTCAAACCCATTGATCTCTTTATTTATATTTTACTATTATTATTATTTTTATTTTGTTAAAATAAAACTAATAATTATTTAATCTCCTTTTTAATATTCCTCCAAACACATTTAGTTTCCAAACATTACTAATATTTTATAAATTAGAGTAATTAAAATAATCAATAAAAAAATATTACTAATAATCAAAACTCTCACATTCAAAATAATATCTACAATAATACTTATTTCTCAAAATACTCACATTATAATAATACCATCATATTAGATAACAGTCAAAATTATAAAATAAATAAATATTGTACCAACACTTTATATTAATTACTAAATCATAATAAATATATATAAAATCACAATGTCATAAAAAAGTATATAAAAATAAAAGAAATCAACACAATATCAATTTTATCTCAAGATTTTATTTATATAAAAAAAATAACTAAAAATAGAAAGTAGTTATAAACAATTGAAATATAACTACGTGCATACTTTAATATCAGTCAAATGCACATAAAAATATTACATTAATTGGGTACACGTATATACACGTAAAAATCGCATAAAATCTTTTTCTTTAAACTATATATTACACTAAAATACTATTATTTTTCAAAAAAAAATAGATCAAAGAGTAAAATATAATATTATAAAACTAGCACATCACAGAAATCATGCCTATAAGGAAAATTAGTCATAAAACTAATCAACATATATTATAAAATAATTTTAACACCAAATTAATTATCTAAATTCATATTTAATTAATAAAATAGTTTATTATAAAATTTGGGGTGTTACAATTCTCCCCTTGTTAAAGAATTTCGTCCTCGAAATTTTCGGTGAGTGAACTAATATTCAACTTACCGCCCTCAAGATTCAAACTTAGTCTATAACTATATTTAAGACATTCAATCTCCAATTAAGCACAACATGTAAAAAAATCAACTAACATTGCATGATAGACTAACATGACAAAATAAATCAATTAAACACATAACATTTATCATTCAATTATCAAATAAAAATGTCTATCACATTTATCATTCAATTATGAAATAAAATACGATAGAGTTACTCACTGCAATTTACATATAAAACATAACATATAGACTTTGTCAATAATAATATAGTTCATTTAGTTTGGTTAAATGAAACACATTCCACGTACATTGTCAATTTCAACTACAAACCAAATATTACTAGTTTTACTCCTTAAAATAGAGTCTAAATCCAATCATCAAACATTCAACAAATTTAACTTAGATCTGACAAAGAGAGCAATTTTTAAAATATTAAAAACATCTAACAACTTAATAATATTATAATAGATTTACAATCAATTACCCTATAAAAACATAATTTGTATATAATCAAGGAGAAAGCAAAAAAACTAATATAGATATACTGTTTCCCAATAACATATATTTAATAATTAAATTCATTCAATTGATATAAGCAATGACATGTTTGTTTTTAACTATTTAAAATAAAATTAAAAGGTACTTCTAAAAAAAATAATGAGTTATCGTTGTCTCTTTTATTGACGATGAGTCATCGGGGTAGCTAGTCCCTTCTACTCATTTAGTCAACTACTTAAGGAACTATAACTGCAATCATTCAAATTCAAATATGGATAATTAAAAGTATCTTTAACGTGGTTCAGGAGTGCGAAGGCGGCGCCACAACTCCTACTCCTTACTTCAAGTTAAAAAATTCACTTAATTACACATTGACAATAATTTATTGGTAATTTACAACTAGTTACAACAACAAGGAAATGACACTAGTATCAATATATAATCAATAATCCGTTGAATAAATATAGAACTATTTCACTTTTAGATGCTCTTGACTACTCTAACTCTATACACCAATTCTCAACAATTAGAACACTTGAAACACAAACAATTTAATATTTACATAATCATATACACATTCAAATAACTAATCCAAAAATTAGCACCAAGATTTACGTTCGTCTCATAACTCAAACGATGATTCAAAAAAATGAAACATATTCTCATAGAGGTCTAATTGCTCCAAATTGATCACGATTAAATTTTCTTTTGAGTTAACCATCACTTAAAAGTTACAACAAATGGAAGCATATATAGATTTTCCAAGTAGAAGATAAGATAAATAATTATTTTACTAGAAGATATAGTACATTACCAAACCAAATTGAATCAGCTAGTGCAAAAAACCACTTCAAAGTTACACATCATTCTAAAAATTAATTTCTAGACTTAAATTATTATTAAAAAAATATTAATAAACATTAGCACCAAAAATAATTCATTGAGAATTCCAAATTTTTCTTTAAATTATTTTCATTAATTCAAGTTTAAATAAAAACAACTAAGATAACTCACGTTTCTAAATACAGTACAAATAAATAAATCACGGATATTTTTAAATCTATAAGATTTTCTAAAAATTCATTCAAATTTTAATAATCAAAAACACATTTTTAAATAGTTCATCACTGTAAAAATTATTATTTTCAACTTATATTTGGAAATAAAATTTAAACTATATATATAGATAGATAGAAAATTTTACAATTAATTAACACTTCCAAAATAGTTCCAATTTATTTTCTTATTTTATCAAACTTACAAAAAAAATAATTATATCTATATACATTAAAGTAGTGCACATAACACAAAACATAAGACATATGATAATGATAATGAATTACACTAATTCATAAATCTACAAAATAGTATCCTCTTCTCACACTAACTACTCAACATGCTTATAGATACATCCCTCAGTTACTATCAAGCCACAAAATTGGTCCAAAACATAACACACCATCAATTTTAAAGATTTTGGAGTTCTGTTCTAATCTTAAAAATTGAGTCTCAAATAAAAAATTGCAATTTATAATTAATAAAAAAATTGATAAAATAACTTTTAGTTTCTATACGCATACCAATCTACATGAGTCACTCTACACATATCAATCTACATGATGCACTCTACACATACCAATTTAATGCATACCATTTTGTTAGGTTAATTCATAATAAATAAATAAAATCTACTTGTAAAATAAGTCAATTATAGAATCCAAAATTTAGATAACTTTTCAAAAATAATTTCACTGTTTGGAATTTTTTTTTTAAACTTTGTTTTTTTCCTTCCTTTTTACTTCTCTTTCTCAATTAATATACATTTTATCTTTAGTACTATTGTAAATCACTGGAAAGTTCTTAAACTCTAAAACTCTAACATCGAGTCAAACTCTAATGAGTTCATAATATCATAATTTAAAAAAAAATCGATCATTTCAAATAAATATCCCAATACCCTCACGATCCAATATTTACACCAGCCTCCTAACCAACATAACAACAACTCTTTTCAATTTTCTAAAAACAAGACATAGTAAAATGCTGTAAATTTTTAAGCTGTTTTTAAATATTAAATATAATCAGTAGCATATAATTATTGGTATTTTATAAATCAACAAAAATTCAACTCAATTTAATTCTTTAAAATAATCAAGAGTAACTCAAACAAAAGTTATTTTCATCATATAAAATAAGTAAACTTTAACTCCTTCAAAATGTCATTTTTAAAATTTATAAGTTCTACCAACCTCTAATATTCAAGAATTACTATTGCTAGTAATATGAATTTCATACTATCTAAATCATGACGAACATTGTAAATTGTTTTCAAAACCAATATCAAAACTCTACTCATCTAGATACAACCATCAACACTTTCAAGTGATTTAAAGTTAACATTCATGATTTAAAATCGATTTTTTTCTTAACACAAACCAACATAAAATATAAAATAATATTGTTTTTTTTCAAAAATTAAAACGTTAAACATAAGAGACATATTTCCTATCTAACTCAAAGTTTAGAACGAAACATCTCTTTTTTTTTTCTTTCATTGAGTTCAACAATAATAATAATTTGTAACTAGTAAAGTCAATACTTAAATTTTTAAATATATAATTCATACAGAAATCGATGTTTAAATCAATTAGTTATTACATCAAACACTTTAAACAGACATATCAAAACTAAATATTTTAAATTGATTAAGGGTGAAATATACAGATGGTCAATCAAAATTATTATTTCCAACTATTCATATAAAACAAGAGTGCAAAAATCATAGTTAAGTAGGCAAGCAATAAAGCAACAAGTAACTAACATAATCTTGTCAACAATTAAAATTAACTCAAATCTTAACAAGTAATTTTATGTTTTATTTACTCACTTAAGTAGGAATTTAGGATCCATAACACAATCAGAGTAAGCAATTAATAAATAGTTAATTAGTAATCTCGAAAATATGTATAATAATACAAAAGCATATAACCATTAACACAATTATATAACGAGGGTAAAAAAAAAACATGACATTGAAAATAATTAATACACAAGAAAAACACAATTGACACGACTAACATTTGACTCAGATTGAATCGACACTCAACCCACTCGGCCTGAATGGACAAACCAGGCTCTGATACCACTAATGTGACACCCTAAACCCAAAATAATATATATAATAATCTATATCATATTTCTATAAAATTTGCAGTGGATAAATAATAATATGTTTCCAAGAAAATAAAAACTTAATCTTTAATTTAGGATATCACGTTTCTCAAAAATTAAAAGGAACTCTTTAACTTCTTTACTCCATAGTGCAATCTCAATAAGCTTGAATTAAGTATAATTACTTGATTTAATTCTAAAAACCTACTAGTACTTATATGGTTTTCATACAAAAGTCATTTCAAAATAAATAAGTAAAATACAAATTACAACCCTTATTCCCGGTATCACCTATCAGAGCGGGGTTCCTCCAAACTTGAACTTCAAGACTTATTAACCTGTAACAACTGCGATTTCGCAAACGCAGGGCCAAGCCAGTCAAACACAAACAACGAAGGAGGTGAGTTTCAAAATCATGTTAATAGTATAATATAAGTAAGAAGAACACGCAACAATCATAATAGACCGTATCATAATCACATTACTATATATCAAAATATTAAGTAAATAGTATCATATTATAACATCAAATTCACTCAAGTAAGATAATCATCTCATTATAATATTTTATCAAATCATCTAAGAGTAATTATTATTACTTTTGAAACACATCAATCACCACAAAACAATCACAAGTAAAATGCAATGCTATGCATGAGCTTAGACTCTACTTCACAATGTGGTACCATTCTAACTCTGAAGTACTTGGTTAGGAGGCTTGATACTATGCCACCATCCCGGTGGACGGACAATTCAAATTGGCCCTGTCCTCATAGATCCCCTCAACTCAACCCGAGACACATATACGTGACAGTCGAGGTAAGCGGTGTTGCGTGGTAGCTCCCGACATTTGTAGTGCTACCTCCAAGTCACCTAGGAATTCCCCACCCGAATACCTCCAAGGTCTAACAATCTTGCCTTAAGGCTCGACAGCAGACCGCCACGATCAGGCTCATTCAGTTGTACTTCCCCGAAATCACTAGGCTTGTCAGACCCTACCTATATGATGACAAAAATAATCTCCACTTCACAATATAAACAATATTTATTTTCTCCCAATCGTTGGTATATGATACTCCATTAATACCGTCATCTCAGACACAATTGAAATCACAATATTCTCATCACATTTTTAACATCACTATAATTAATCACACATCATCATCATCATCCAATAAAACTCATCACAATTTATAGAATCACTATCATCAATCATACAGCAACACATATATTCATTCACAAATTTATCACATCACGCATTTTTAATCATACATTATCATCATTACATATAATTATCACAACACATCTATTTTTTTTATAACATCATTTAAACTCATCTAATCAACATATGCATAAAATTAATTCAACAACCCATAATCACAATAATATCACACATTCAAACAAATCAAAATCAATCAACACCCTACAAATATTTCTATTCTATATTTTAATCTCACAATTTCCATATTTTCCC
Source organism: Cicer echinospermum (assembly GCA_002896215.2). Classification (NCBI taxonomy): domain Eukaryota; kingdom Viridiplantae; phylum Streptophyta; class Magnoliopsida; order Fabales; family Fabaceae; genus Cicer; species Cicer echinospermum. The sequence continues at coordinate 8,299 of PGTU02009170.1, forward strand.
ATTAATTAATTTATCCCTCAAAGGGCTACTGCCAATACGTAGCGAGCCCCGATGAATCGTTGGGAAATACGGTTTTCCCGTTCATCTAACAATATATTACACTCATGAATTCAAACGCTCTCTCACCCCTTTACCTTATTTCGACGCTTTCACCTATGAATATGATTCGACGCCCAAACAGTCTTTGCCCTTTGACTCTTTGTCCTTCAATCGATCATAAATCAGAAAACCAATCAGTGGATAATATAGCCGCTTTTCACATGGTCGTTTTGGCGTTGGTTTCACTCAAATCGGACTTACGGTGAAGGAGAAACGATGCAAAAACGAATTTCAAATTTGGGCGAAAATGGAGAAAGTTTTCTGTACATCACCGGTGTCAAACGATAGGGTATTGTTGTGTTTCCTCTTTGCTTTACGGCTGCCCTTCCAAACTCCCTTCCCTTCTTTTGTTTTTTTATTTTATAACAATTAGGGTTTATAAGAGTCAAACCCATTGATCTCTTTATTTATATTTACTATTATTATTTTTATTTTGTTAAAATAAAACTAATAATTATTTAATCTCCTTTTTAATATTCCTCCAAACACCATTAGTTTCCAAACATTACTAATATTTTATAAATTAGAGTAATTAAAATAATCAATAAAAAAAATATTACTAATAATCAAAACTCTCACATTCAAAATAATATCTAACAATTATGCTTATTTCTCAAAAATACTCACATTATAATAATACATCATATTAGATAACAGTCAAAATTAAAATAAATAACTATTGCACAACACTTTATATTAATTACTAATCATAATAAATATATATAAAATCACAATGTCATAAAAAAGTATATAAAAATAAAAGAAATCAAACACAATATCAATTTTATCTCAAGATTTTATTTTAAAAAAAAATAACTAAAAATAGAAAGTAGTTATAAACAATGGAAATATAACTACGTGCATACTTAATATCAGTCAAATGCACATAAAAATATTACATTAATTGGGTACACGTATATACACGTAAAATCGCATAAAATCTTTTCTTTAAACTAATATTACACTAAAATACTATTATTTTTCAAAAAAAATAGATCAAAGAGTAAAATATAATATTATAAAACTAGCACAATCACAGAAATCATGCCTATAAGGAAAATTAGTCATAAAACTAATCAACATATATTATAAAATAATTTTAACACCCAATTAATTATCTTAAATTCATATTTTAATTAATAAAATAGTTTATTATAAAATTTGGGTGTTACAAAATAATAATACATATTACAAAATTGAGTTGTCAAATAAACAAATAATTATATATTTATTTGACAATTCTATTTTATTTAATGACAACTCAATATCCTCGGTATCATGTGTTCTTTTTGAAAAATTTAAAGTGTCACCGGAAACAACAATTATAAATTTAGGAGAAAAATTCTACAAGGCTCTCCCAATCCTCGATTTTCATCTGGAGTTTGGGCGATTTTTGTAGCACTCAACAAAAATGGACTGAAAACCGTACTTTGGACAAGACGATGGTTAGTGATTGAAATCTAACGGGAATCGAAACACAATTAGAAATTTAGGAGACGAATGCTATACTGGTCTCCTGGTCCTCGATTTCATCACGACCTTTCTATCGATTTCTTACGAACTGACAATAATGGAGCAAAATTTGTATTTTTGAACCAGACGATGCCTAGTTTTGAAATCTGACAAGAAACCCGAAACACAATTATAAATTTAGGAGAGGAATGCTATAAGGGTCTCTAGGTCCTCCATCTCATTTACACTTTCATTGGATTTGTTAATCCACCAGACAAAGATAGACCGAAATTTGTATATTTTTGGACAAGACAATGGGTAATGTTTTGAAATCTGACGTGGAACCGAATCCTAATTATAAAATTAGTAGGAATAATGCTATAAAGGACTCCTAGTCCTCGATTTCATCTAGACTTTTCGGACATTTTCGTACCACTTGATAAAATGACCGAAATCCGTATTTTAGGAACAAGCATGGCTAGTGCTTGAAATCTGACGCTGAACCCGATACACAGTTATAAATTTCGGAGAAGAATGCTAAAGTGTCTCTCGATCCTCGATTTTTAGATGGACCTTTCGGCAATTTTCGTACCACCATAAAAAAATGGACCGAAATCATAATTTTGAGATTAAATGAAGGCTAGTGTTTAAAATCAAAGCCGAAACCGAAACTTATTTCAAATTTAAGAGAAGAACTGCTATATTTAGGTCTCCGAGTCTCGATCATCTCTGACATTTTGAAAGTATGTATTATATGAAAGACCCGATAAAAATGGAACGAAATCCAGTTGATCTCTCACGAACAGACGATGGCTGTGTTTAATTCTGACCCAGAACCTAAAACATAGTTATGGTAAAATAGAGTTGTATTTAAGTTATCACTCATTTTCTGGACGTAGGATCAATGGAGTTTTGTTGTTGAAATTGACCGGAAACAACAAACAAATTATATTATTAAGGAGAAGAAATCTATATAGGCCTTAGTCTTCGATTTCATCTAGACTTTTCGAGACGGTTTCGCTATCATCCGAGGCAAAAAATTGTGACAGAAATGCTAATTATCGGAATATTATCAATATGATTGAAAAAGAATAGATCAACATGAAAATAATCGGATTTCGTGAAAGATTGATGGCTTTATGTATTTGAATTCTGGATTATCCGAACACTATAATCTATTTGATCAATTCGACGGAAATGAATTGCTTATTAAGGTTTATGTTGTATTCTGTCTCTGATATTTAATCTACACTATTTTGGGCGATTTACGTACCACCCGACTAAAATGGATCGAAATCCTTATTTTCAAACAAGACGATGGGTAGTGTTTGAAATCTGACGTGGAACCCGGAACACAGTTATAAACTTTGGATAAGAATGTTATAATGGTCTCCCTGTTCTCCATTTCATCTGGACTTTTCTGGCGATTTTCGTGCCACCTAACGAAAATGGACCGAAATCTGTATTTTTGGACACACAATTACAAATTTAGGAGAAAAATGCTATAAGGGTCTTCTGGTCCTCGATTTCAGCTGCACTTTTCAGACGATTTTGGTACCACATGAAAAAATTGGACTAAAATTTGTATTTTTTGACCAGACGATGGCTAGTGTTTTAAATTTAACCCGAAACAATATTATAAAAGGCTCTCCCGCTCCTCATTTTCTTCTGGAATTTTTGGGCGATTTTCGTACTACCCAACAAAAATGGACTAAAATCCGTAACATATAATAAAATAGAGTTGTCAAATAAATATGTAATTATTACTTTATTTGACAACTCTAATTTAATTTAAGTTATTATTATCTTCGTTTTATAGTTTTATACATTTAAGGTTTAGGATTTAAGGTTTAAGGTTTTGGGTTTGAGGTTCGGGTTATAGTATATAAGGTTGTCTTCATTGCAAAATATTACTACAAAATGATCACAATAATAACATATAATGAAATATAGTTGTCAAGTAAAGATGTAATTATTATTTTATTTGAAAATAATATTTTATTATATGTTAATAGTTAATGGAAACAAGATAATTAAAAAAAATATAAAACATTAGAGTTGTATCAAATAAATATGTAGATTAATTTATTTGAAACAAATTCTATTTTATTATTATACTTCGTTTTGAGAATTGTTAAAATAGAATAGAAAATTTAATTATTGAATACTCTATTTTATTAACATTGTAATAAATAGAGTTATCAAATAATATAACATTATTCATATTTATTATAACAACTCAAAACGAAGATATATAATAAAATAGATTTTTGTCAAAATTAATTAATCTTGGAACATATTATTTGACACAATTGTTTTATATATATTATTATTATTATGTATATTAAACATATAATAAAATAAATTATATTTCAAAATTAATAATAACATAAATACATTCAATTTTAATTGAAACTATAATTTCATTATATGTTATTAATTGATGACTTTTGTAAGTAATAATTTTGCATGAATATGACAAAAACTTATATAACAATACCGAACCTCAAAACCAAAACCTTAAACCATTAAATCCTAAACCTTAAATGGTATAAACTATAAAACGAAAGATAATATAACTTAAATTAATTAGGTTGTATCAATAAAAGTATATTAATAAATAAATTATGATCAACTCTATAATTAATAATCATGAAACGGGATATTAAGTCCACTTTTTGTAGGGTAGTACGAAAATCGGCCCAAAAATCACAGAGAAAATGAGGAGGCGGAGAGAGCTTATTATAATATTGTATTGGGTAAAATTAAAACTACTTAAGCCATCGATCTGGTCAATATAAAATACAATTTTAAGTCAATTTTATTTCATATGATGGATAACAGAATTAGTCTGAAAAGTGCAGACTGAAATTCGAGGACAGAAAGACGACTTATAGCATTAAGTTCTCC